>QLOI01000965.1:0-14435 GCA_003313605.1 Tuber umbilicatum
GATATGAAGAGTTTTCTCCTGCAGTTGATTGCATGTATCAGGATACTGCATGAACACTTCACGCCGGATAATGAACTAGCAGAGCCGGCAAATATTCGGTGGAATGTTAGCCCGAGGCCCAGAGGAGATCGGCATGCTCGCGATGGTGGTGAGCTTAGGAGTGATGGAGAGGAGCTACCAATATAATTCTACTTAAGTATATGCGAGACCTCTTCTCCTAAGACGATCAACTATCCTCTCGAGAACTAAGTGAGTAAAGCTGCGGCTTAATGATATTAAGTCTCACCGTTAAGGTTTTCTCTCTTACATATTTGTTCTTCACTTTGCGTACGAAGAAAGCTTCGGCACGGCCGCATCCTTGGGATCCATCTTCCCACAGGGAGCCCCCGTTACAACTGTAGTAAATGATCCCATTTCCTGAATGTTGCCACGATCGCAGTCATTTCCTTATCATAGACATCTTGATTTTTCTCCGCTGGGGAGAACTTTCTGCTATGCAACGCTACGGGATGCCATTCATCATCCTCTCACAGTTGGGACAATGTGGCCCCCAATTCAAAGTCACTAGCATTGATTTACAACTTTGATTGTCCTTCTGGGTCAATGTGCACTAATACAGGCCCTGTCGTAAATTGTTGCTTCAAAAAATCAAAGGCCTCTTGACATGCTGGTGTCCACGGGAATTTTACATCCTTCATTGTTAGGTCAGTGAGCGGTTTCGTGATCTTGCTGAATCCTTCGATAACCATTCGATCGAAGTTTGTGAATCCCATAAAGCTCAGGACCTCAAGAACACTATTCGATGGTAGCCATTTCTTAAGCTCGGCTACCTTTGCCTTGGTCACGCATATTCCGTGATTAGGTATCTTATATCCAAGAAATTCAACCGCTCTCTGATAGAAGTTCAATTTCTTTATGCTAACGCATAAGGGAGCTTTCCCAAACCTTTCCCTTACCCTACGGACTAGGGAGACATGCTCTTCCCCTGTCTGAGAGTAGATCAATATATCATCCATATAAGAGATAACGCCTTCCTCTAGTAAGTCTCTAAAGACCTCATTGATCATGCCTTACAATGTTGCTGTAGCGTAGCATAAGCCAAAAGCCATCTCAGTATATTCTTATAACCCGTACTAGCATCGGAATGCTATCTACCATTCGTCTCCGTCCGCCATTCGCAGAAGGTGGTATCCATTCTTGAGATCCAACTTCGTGAACACCTGTCCTTTCCCAAGTCTGTCTCAGGGCTCAATCATTAACCGTTGAGGTTATCGGTTCTTTACTATTATCTTGTTTAGTTCTTGGTAGTCTATACATAACCGCAAAGTATCATCTAGCTTTGGTACAAAAAGAAAAGGCGTAACGGCTGGGGGGCATGACCGCCTTATCTTTCCTGTAGATAGCATCTTATTGAGATACTCACAAAACACCTTATGTTTCTTTTCCGATAACGGATGAATCGCACTGAACTGCAGAGTTGTATTCGGAAGTAGCGTGATCTTGTGATCATACTTCGAATGCTCCAGTAAGCATTCAATCCGCTGTTGGCTAAAGATATCCCCAAAGTCCTTATACTCAGGTAGAAGCTTCAGCCTAATATCTCCCTCGTCCTCATCTGTGAACTGGACCATTCCCAAGAGGTAAATTGAGTCTGCATCTGTGGCTAATATTTCATCTTCAGTTATAAATTGTGGACGTCTCTTAGAACCTAAACAAGGTGCCTTACAATATTCTCATCTCCATATCAGAATACGCTGTTTCTAGTCCATATCTGGATTATGATCCATTAACCATGATATCGGTAAGTATCCATTAAACTTTGAGTTGCTCATGTCGGCGACTTCAAATCGCATCATATTCACTTGATCTCCAATGCACATTATCACCTCCCTGGTGTAGTGGGTACCTGACCCGGGTATATCATTACCACTAGCGTCTGAGATTGGACAAGATACCACCCGTCGCAATCATGGTATCTGATTTTCCTTAAAGTAGCGAGTACACATGACTGGACATGTTGTACCGCTATCTAATAAGAGTTTAGCCTCTGCAATACTCTTCATTGCTCCTTGTTCCCATTGAAGTGGTACCTTGACTTGGATAGACTGAGTATGTTTTGGAGGGTCTTGTACCCTCAATCGCTGGGTAGGACTCGTCTCGTTAACTATTTTGATGGTTGTATCTCTTGCCTTTCGACACAAGGGTGGCCACAACGGGTCATGGAAAATTCAATAATTTGAATGTCTAAAAATGTTTACTATCACGCCTGCATGATTTCTGGTATTAAACCCTCCTTAGGTAAACTGGAAATCACTTTGATTACTTAATCAAGTCCCGCTTGAGGTAGTAAACATTAAGCATAAAAGACAATACATAACCATGAAAACTCTCCTAGCGGCACAAACCCAGAAGAGAAACCAATAACCCAGATTGGAAGGGGAAAACCCATAATAGAAGGAATAAGGAAACGCGGCCCAGAGCATCGAACATGACCAAGATTCCTCCTCGGATTTAACCTATTGTGGATAACTTGGTACTCGCTTGGTTGCGGGTAACTTCTTACCTTGCTTCGTTCTCCGCAATCCCATGATCAGCCTCCTCCTTGATCTTAATCCGATTTCTCCGTATCCACCTCCATAAGCTGTGGGGAGACTTGACCTACTTCGAGGAATTTCTTATTACCAGCTGAACAAGGGGCAGCTTCATTGCCTTTAACTTCGATAGCCTGAGCCTCTTAAAGGCCGGCCTCGTTAGCTGATTACTTATTCTTTCCCTTTGCTGAATGAACAACAGGGGAAGACGTGTTGCATTTCAACCAAAGGTGGCAAGGCTGCCTGCATTTAGAGCATTGTCCAGACTTGCCCGGTTTTTCAGTCAGGTTATCCGGAATGCCCCTATGAGTGATGGCATACGCAGATTCTCCAAACTTAAGGGTCTTATTTGTCTAGGAGGGTTGGGACTTTGACTTCCATGAACCCGTCACCTTTTTCTGCTACTTCTTAGAGGAAGAGCCCTGACTACTGATCTTGTGATAACTTGGACCACCATGGTCTTTGACAACCATTTTAGCAAAGTTAGCGTTGTCAGGAAGGATATGGCCCACTTTGTGAAGTAGATCAGTATATGCACCGGCTTCAGTAGGATGTGGTTATTTTAACGCTCATGCATTTCGCAACATAGAAGTAATCCCTATCCGAACTTTCTCTATTATCAGCTTGGAATTGGTGTATTCAAGGCTGGCTGCGAGGTCAACCACTTTGCGGAGCTATTTGTCAACCTTCCCAGGCTTCATAGACAAACGCATCTATTCAACAAGGTTACGATCATGATCTTCATGCACAACAAACTTTGATTTCGAGCAGAGCACCGAATCTTGTCCAGGTCAACAGCTTTTTGTTAGGGTTAAAGATTAAACACATCCACGTCGCTACATCCTCACTGATGTAACGATGGATACGCAAGAACCAGTTTTTGGCTGCATTTTGCCAGAGTGGGTCGACCCAGCCAATCTTATCCATGTCATCCAAATCGGACTTCGTGAAATAAGTGAATTAGACTTCGACCTCGGTGAGAAACCTTTTGGTTTCGGTAGTGCCTCCTTTGAAAGCCGTTATGTTACCCAACTTTTTTGGCTTCTTGGGCTTTGCTGAAGCTGAGGGCCCACTGGTATTAAGTGGGGATTGCGTACTCGTTCTTCCCAGGAAAGCAGCTAACCCAGCCCACTGACAGTCATATCTCCTATTCTTGGCCTCATTCCAGTTGGGTTTTCGCCTGCCTAGGAATGGGGTAAGATCAGGTAGGGAGTCAGAATCATTACCGGAGCTATCGGAGGAACAGGAATTACCCGGATTCCCCCCGCGTCAGCGTTACCACCAGGTGGGGGAGCATTCGCACCTTCATTACCACCAGTATTTCCATTGTCGGTCTCCATAGGGCGATTATATCCATCAAAGGATTTCTTATCACCCTCCTGATCTCCAGCTTGGGTGTTACAACCGGGAGATTGTTCAGGGTGCCAGGGTGGAGGAGGAGGTATCCGGGTACTAGGTGCATCATTTGCCGTTCCCCTACCCAAACCCAACAGATATTCCACAAAGGCCTTGCAAGAGTCAGAATTCATTGTTGGTCCCACATGTCTTCTGCGGCTACATAGCCGACACTTGGGTGGTCTTGGTTGAGGATGTGGGGCTGGGGGATGAGCTGCGGGAGTCTCTGAAGAATTGTCCGGGCGTACTACGGGCTCGTCGCGACTCCTGGTACAAGGAAAGTCATGCCGATACCGAACACGACCCTCCGGAGAGAGCTGGTCTATGTGACATTTATGTTGACGTGGCCCTGTCCTTGGTAGTGCTGGCCAAAAACTGGCAAAGTCATCTGAGGTTTGTGGTCGCTCTAGGGTTAAGGCCAGATATACATCCACCGAACATGGTGGAGGGAACAGAGTCCCACCCGTTGAGCAGAATAGGCTCACTCCAATTGGCTTGACTAGTGCAGCAGGAGCCAGTGGTAGTGGTACCCATGTAGGGTTCAGCGTGATTCGTGACGTTGCATCATCACTTTCATGAACTTGAGGGGGAATAATTTGGACAGTAGGGTTGGCCTCTGGAGCCCGTGTCTTAGATGAATTGCCACCTGTTGACGGCGAAGTCCAGTGCTGTTTCCCAAGTCCGTAGGGCTCTAAACCCATGGCCGGACTAGAAGTCCTCAAGGAGCTTTTTCTAGTCATTGTCAACGACAAACATATCACAACTTGCTCAACAAACGGGTGAAGTGAGGGCTTAGCAGAGAGTGCCGTTTTGCTTTGGCCTGGAGCCAAAACAACACGTGCTTCCATCAACATCCCTTGAAATTCCCGGTGCCGCAGAATGTGCGTCAAAAGCTTCACGAAGTGTACCCTAGGTTCCATCGGCATTGGAGTTGCGACTGTCATAATGACATCGTTCCGTGTATCTATCTGGTAACCTTCCTCGACTGCCCTCTCCAAGGCAAGAACCCTATTGTTATTGGCTTGCTGGTTGGCAACCAGTTGCTTGAAGTACCTCTGTTGTCCACCCATCCAGTTGGCAGCCGCATCAACAATTGCAGAAAGATACGCTGAGATTCTTCCATCCAATATCGCATCTGAGTTTCCGCCGCCTGGATTTGTTGGTGTACTTCATGAAGAATGTAAGGCTAGATGAACTGACGGGTAAACTCTGCAAACATGAACTCCTCAGGGCAATCAGCAGTGGATCCAGCCTTAAGAGATGTCTGTGTAAAGGATTGGTATAAACATTCAGGGTCGGCAATGACATCATCCCAACATATTTCAGGAATGTCAATCGGAGCCACCTTGATGAGTGCGGGCATGGCACACCATTCAAGACAACAAAGGTCTGTGGAAACCGACTCTCATAACCGGAGGTAACGGGCCTGTTGCGCAGCACAGTCAACACTACGGAGGTTGGCAGACATCTTGGTTTCCACCCCATGCTTCTTGTACAAGCCAAGCGACTTGTACTGTGAAGATGTTCACAACAATGGTCCAGAAATTAATCAGGAGAGAACGTGTTAAGTGAAAGGGTTGCTGAATGATATACTGTAACGGGGGCTCCTGTGGGAAGATGGATCCCAAGGATGCGGCATTACCAAAGCTTTATTCGTACTTAAAATGAAGAACAAATATCCTAGAGAGAAAACCTTAACGGTGAAACTTAATACTCTTAAGCCCCAGCTTTACACAAAAAGGTTCCCAAGAGGATAGTTGATCATCTTCTGAGAAGAGGTCGCACATATACTTATGTAGAATTATACTACAAGCTCCTCCCCCTCACTCTGAAGCTCACCACTATCGCGAGCATGCCTATCTTCTCTGGTCCTCGGGCTAACATTCTACTGAATGTCAGCCGGCTCTGCTAGTTTATTATCCAACGAGATGTGTTCATGCAATATCATGATACATACAATCAACTGCAGGAGAAAACTCTTCATATCGTGGTACTGTTAGTGGTGAACTAAGAGGTTACTGATAAGCTAGTCTACTATCGAACTTACTGTCCCATACGCATTCGTTTATGCAAGTCTCGTAGACAATCACTCCATGGTACAATTACGTTATACTAGTCTATCATCTTCTACTGTCTTCGACATGATACCTTGGTTGACTGACTCCCGTGACGAGGTACTTAAGCCATTGGCTTATGCGGGCACTCCACGCAGCCACTGACGATTAATACCTCAGTCAAGACAAGACTACTACAATCTGGAGCTCGCTAACAACCTCCAGACATCTTACAGTCTTTCGGAGACATACGGGAGACGAAGGTCTACCACTTACCCGGCGGCCTGCCTGGCATCCGTTATACCTTACATACCTACCGCGGTAGGCTAAAAAAGATCAGTGGTTTATGCGGTCAGGAATAACTTCTCATGTAACCAGTCGATTCCCACATGCCCCCTCATATATTCAACGAGTAGCTTCCTGTCAGAAGGCCAGCGACCACATATACAGTATTACGTCGCCCACTTCAATTACAGGCTATTACTCGTAAACCTGCAACCACCCTTCAGTTGGCCCATGACGCACTGTTGGTACATAAGGTCCAGAGGGGGATGTTAGACCTAGATTTTCTTCTGTTCGTCCAAGGCAAGATTTTCATGGACTCTTAGCTCAACAACGGATTTCCTGATATGTCCATATTCGAACTTACTTTAAAATCTGGCGTAACAAACATTCTTATCATTTTGTTTGGAACTTCACGTAATCTTTTACCCGCAAGGTAAGGTAACTCCTATCCAAAAGTAGGGTACCCACTTTGCTAAGGTAGGGTAACTATATTCCGTAAGGTAGGGTAACTACCTCCCTTAGGTAGTGTAACTTGCGGGAACTCTCGGAGACCTATCCATCTCCCAGCATGGACTTCTCCTACCCACTCAGTATATCTTTCTAGTTCGCAGTCTAAGCATTTCTATCTGCTTAGTCTACATGCCAACTCTTCGGTAGAGTTACTAGACAAGCCTAACCTTAACCCTTCCGTGATCCAGCATGTGATAAGGCTAAGTCTACTGTAAGATCCAGCAGGGTTATTACACACTTCATAGAGTTGTCTGCTTTCTTGTCTGAGGGTAGGAGTGGGGAATACCGGTCTAGGTCATTGATCTGTTGTAGCTGCTGCTGAACAGGGAGGTCGTTTGACATTGTAGCCTGAATGATGTACTGGGCAGTCATCTTCTTCACAGTTTGTAATATCAGTACCAGAGCTTCCTAGTACCATGGCTAGTTGTCCCCTTATGCCACTCATGTCAAGTCTCAGTTGTTGAACCAGGGCTGTACTATCTGGGGCTGTTTTGATATAACTACGTGTATGATATCACGGTCCATGAGTTTTTCCTTTTCATGAATGGTACCTGACTCGTTCTAACATGAAGTCCAATGAATGACTGCATGACTGAGTTCTTCGACACTGCTCGGTTCAAGGTCCAGTTCATCTCCCCAACTATTGTCTTTTCTGATAGAACAGTTAGAACAAGATGAGTGATAGTGATTGATGTAACGTGGTTTGAATCGCAACATGTTTGCTTCAACTTGTTAAGTATTGTTGTTGCTAGCATTTTCTTTATTTGCAGGATCTGTTAAGTAGTTTGAGTTGGGATCAAAACTCTCAGCGAGGCGGGAAAGAGCATCAGCTAAATAGTTTCCTCTCTCAGGCCTGTAACAGATATTTATATTATATCGTCCTAGGTGGGTTCTCCACCCGAGTTGTTTCCTGGAGGGGTTCTTGGTAGTCCAAAGGTATACGGAAGGCTGATGGTCTCTAATGATTGTGAAATTGTAGTGTAACAATATATGGTTAAATGCCTCAAGTGCAATGATAATGGCTATATTAGGCATATTTAAGTCCAACACCCCCCTCTGGCCTAGGCTTCGTTAAGGGGCCCCGTTTCTGCTGATATGGGACAAAATAGCATATGTTATTCTGACTAACTGTGAAAGAAAAATCGTCCAAATCAGAGCAAAACTGACTGAGCTAGATGGATTTGAAGTTGTCTAACTTCAAAGAGCTCTATGTCATTCAGTTTTACTCTGATTTGGACAATTCTCCTTTTTATGTGCAGTTATTAACCTGCTCTTGGCGCCCTGTTAGTCCTGAACAGTGCACTGTAACAAACACTCCTCTGGCCCCGATAAAGGGCCAGGATATCGCCTGCAGTACCAGGTGTGGTTGCTTGCAACAGGCAAGAATCAAGAAATGGGCGTCCTTCTGGTTATACCGTATCCATCATTACCATCTGTCCAACGGGAAGCTGTACGCAGGATATTTGAGAGTTGTAGTGAGCACTGCTCATACAACTGGAATCCATTGCGCAATACATCAAGTACCTGGATGGACAGAAAAATCCATAAAACAATATTCCTGATATTGCACTTCACGTTGACCGACTACCAAATAGTCATTGGTCCGCATGAACAGACAAGAGTTGTGGAGATGTAGCTGCAAGGTCATCTGCCTAGGCAATTAAAAGAAGAGATAGAGCCCTAAGCCTGCCAACTCTACGTAAGGATAATGCGGTGATGCTTCTGTGTTGTCACCGGTGTCTGTTCTTGAAACTGATCATCTTAATAACGGAGGAACAACTGTTACGTTCGTATTTGGGCGGCATATTTCAGACTGGGATCATATATCAGCAAAAAAGGTACCCTGTGTCTGGTACGTTGCCATCGCACTACGACCTCGGTGACATTGCTACTGCACCCCCCGCGCCCTTGATACCCTGGCGTCTGTCGCAATGTCAGCTTGCATCCAGGTGATCTACCGTTGCCTCCACAGAACCTGTTACTTTCCTGTTCTGACGCCAGCTGCTACAACTTGTTCCTTGCCAGCACCCTGACTGGATATCACCACCACCTCTCTCACGAGGGCCTCAAAGCGTAGTGACCCCATGGTACCACGTTATGACTCCTTACGGCTCCACTTTTGGCATTCTCAGGTCACCTTACACAATACATGACGAAACGCTTGAAGTATCTCATACCAAGTCGTGGAGTTTCTTTTCATTAAATTTACGTTTCTACATCTGGTTTCTCACGTGTCTCCTGACGTCGACCTGAATCCTTGGTTCCCAAGTTCAAGACGTCAGTTGTTTTTTTCTTATATTTCATATCTACGCACGTGGCTGGATTGAAATCAGAAGACTACCACCCAGAATAGGGCTGGCCTGATTTCAATCCGGCCGCTTGTGTAAGTAATAGTTCCTATATACAATGTTACGGTGATACTATGATCCTCACCCCAGCACATAGCCGGGTCCCGATCCCTTGATCTCCATATTCCTTAATATATCTCATTAAAGGTTCTTAAGTCAATTTGGCTATTGACAAGCCAGCGCAGGTCAGTCTCTGAGAACAGGTTTGCCTGGCCAAGGAGTGTCACAATATCAACTACCATGAACTCCCGTGCGTCTTCCTTCAGCTGTACCGTGAAAAGGCCTTGTACGTCCGATTAGGATCCTGAGTGGACTGCGGTTACCATCAGAAAACACGCCAGACGCCGCACACTACACACGGATGTGTATTATCTGATTTTAAATAGAGTGACAAGTTTTGCCAGCAGTCGACCCTTTATCGTAAGATACATTTCTGGCCTACCAGCTGCGACTGAAACTCAATCTTTGCAGCTCACCTGATTCCGGAAGACCAAAGCGCCGGTGTATCGCGCACGGTAGATGTGGTAACCCTCATGATCTTGGAATGCCGGGACTGTGATTTCAAGTTGCTTTAGTAGTTACACAGGGAGCCATTCTAGTATCACTGGATGTTAACGAAGGCGGCAGTCAGTCGGCAGGTTTCGTTCGCTATATTGAATCAATTCACGACACCTGGTCTCGTAGGAGACCCCCAAGACCTTGCAAAAATCAATGACGTCCCACACGTCGTGGTGGTATTCTTTCAGGATCTAGCATTGGGGCCCCTGCTCTGGTACCATACTGGAGTTGTCCCAATGGTACAAGACATCAATAGGAATGTCAACTCGAAGACGTCGTAGGGAATCCAAGTTCAACAGTCTCGTTCGAATGGCGTGCTGGCAACAATAGCTGTGTATAATCTGTCACGCAGCATTATTTTTATTTGAAAGAAGACATCCGTCCTTGATTGGATGCTGATGTGCGAGCTAGCTAAACACAGTCGGATCCATCGCAATATTGCCAACTGGCGCATGTGATCAAGGAAATGACTAAGTAGATGTATCTGAATAAAGTTCAGATGAGATTCGGTATGGATCAAGTCCATACATCGGTCGTTCTCTTCGGGGCGATCATCATCACAGACCTGGAGCTACTTGGTGGTGGCATCTGGCTGGTTCATTTGTGTTCTCCGGTGGCGCAAATTCCTTCCCCGCTCGTCAACCTTAACCCTTGTGTGTGTTGATACTCGGAATGCCAAGAAGGTTTCCTTCGTCTGGGGAGACTGGTTCAGATATCCTTACATATAAGAGAGAGTCATGGGTGTGTGTCTCAGGTATTGTGCCATCATATTGAAGTCGGCCAGCTTCCTGACGCAGCCAAGAGCATGTTTGAACGGTAACCATAGTGTACTGCCTGGCTGACATAGTGCCACAGCGAGAACTCCTCACAGATGACGTCCCAGATTCCTCATCTCCTTTTCTTGCCATTGTTTAACCTCATAATAACTTTTTTTCGGCACCAAGAATCCTGGGTATGGTGGTAAAGCCTTCCAAGCGTCATTAAAAGCCTTCGCCCACATGTGCTTCTTGAGAAATCCTTGGATCCAGTCCATCATGAGCTAGAATATCCTGGGATAGACCGTGTGAAGCATATCCGGCTTGCGCAAATATGATAGGGAAACATGATGGAGTCCTTAAAAAACATTTCGCCCTATAGTGGTACTGGAGCTGTCTACTGGGACTCGGGTGTCCCCAGACTTGGAGGTTGTTGACCAAAGTCCACCTCCTAGTTCATGAAATCTCACATAATCTTGCGCAAGATACCTGGGGCCGGCGCCTGTTCCTAATTCCCCCGTTAGAACATCACATTTAGGGGTGGTGTTAGATTATATCCTGTGCAGTGTCACATTTTCCATATGGTCAACAATCCGGGCGGACAAGATCAGGCAGTACCTTCGAATATTCCCGTCGGCACAGTCAATTGGGATGGCCTCAAGAGCTGTCTCTTGTAAGGGCTTGAATTTCAGTTGGTATACACCTTGTAGTGTGCTGCCATTAATTTTTCTCAGCAGTTTGTCTGCAGCGTAGCACCCCAAGCATTTGGACGCAACAGGTAATAATGCAAGAAGAAGGACTGCCAGCAATCCAGGGCTGTTACGCTGCGTCGCTGGAAGATTTCCCTGCGTAATATTAACGGGCAACGCTTTGTTGTCGCCAGAAAGGTTGCTGAGATGCGTCTGATTGAACATCCCCATGATTGGTACAATTGTCGACCATGGTAGAAGTGTCCGCTATAAGGGTGTTAGGCATGAAGGAGCGATCGTTTATTGCCAAGGAAACAACCCTCAGATTGTGATAAGTTACCGACGTATATTGTCGGTGAGATAGTTATTCCGACCGACATAAGATTTACCGAAGCCTTAATAGGAGTCTCAAAGAATATGAGATAACTTAAATAGAAATTATTGGTCGGTTTAAAAAGGGGTTGTCGGACATGTGGTCTGGAGCTCCAACAAACGGACTTAGGCCAAGGGGATGTAGCCGCAAGAACGTCTCGCTAGACAAATCAAAGAAGCGATGGAGCACTAAGCCTACCAGCCTTCGTTGAGATAATGCAGTCATGTCTCTGTATTGTTCGCCGGTGTCTGATATTGAAACTGATCACTTCAATAACAGAGGAACGACTGGTATGTTCGCAATTGGGCTGCATATTCAGACTAAGTTCATATGGCAAGGGTATCGATAGCTTTTGACTGGCGGAGCCTAGGACACCCTCAGAAAAAACAGCTATCCTGGCCTGATGACCAAAGCGCAAGAAAATATTCAGGGTCTACGGGTGTTCGCACTCAGAATGACAAGATAAATTAGTTAGCGGGTTGTTAGAGGTACTTAGACAGGATAGGTATTAGATGTACCGACCGCGGAAACTCACGCGGGATATAAATATAAGAGTTTCTCCCCAGCCATTAGACAACCAGCGAACGGAGAAGAGATCTCATCAATATAACACGTTATTACCTACAAGTTATACTCTTAGTAGTATCAGCGAACCAAAACTTTAGCAACTATTATCACAACGCCTCCCTAACATTACTCCGTTATTTAACTACACCACACGCATAACTATACTCTACCGAGCTTTGAGTTGGTTACCCGTAACACTATATTGATAGTCTCTCTGTCACTGAGCCACGATCGACACAAAAACGGTGTCAAATGATCTTAACTATACTTGCTATTACCCTTTGTTATTACTTATTTTTTGTCTTAAAAGACACATCAGCAGCACAAGACGTCTCTGAAGCCCTTCCTGGGTATTTAACAACGCCTAAGGAAGAAGACGATTACGACGACTTCGAGCCAGATAAGCAAGGTAGCCTTACACTAGCTTGTTCTATTGAGCCTCCATCAAGCAGACGAAGGAAGAGAAGTCCCAAAACAGCGAAGCAACAAAAATCCGATCGGGCTGAAAGTTCATCAAAGCCACTTATTTGGAAGCACAGCTTCGGTGAAATTATTCTTAACTTCGACGACAAGAATAATACAACACCACTAAGAAAGAAAGCCCCTCGAGGCTGGTAGCCTAAACTCGTCTATTGTCAATATCCTACGAGAAACTATTGGACAAAACAATCGGACGATTAAATATGGCGCTAAGTATCATGGGAGAAGACGAAATCATGAGAGAAAGCTTGGATGATGATGGAGTTGACCAAGTCTCTACTACAACGTCAGAACCACCACCAGTTCCTGGAAGTTATGTCCCAAGTCGAAGCGGAACCCCTGTCGTGCGGCCCCCGTCAAGGGTTGACAAAAGATGATCAAAGTTCAAGATGAGAGGACTGATACAACCAGTGCCTGGAGGACCGGCAAAACCATCGCTTAGTTTCCTTGAAAGATACTCTACCCCATTTCAAGGACCTCAAACTAAGACCCGACGAACGGCGAGAGATTTCATGACCGAATTCGACTCGGTAATAGGACGTGTTGACCGGACGGCAAAGGAAACCCAAGATCGACAACACATTGCCTTCAATGCTCTTTCAAACTCCCAACAACGCTTAGTTGCAGACTTGGAAGATGTTCGAACAAGAGTTAAGGAAGGAGAAGAACTAGTCGATGAAGAGGTAGAAAACCTCCCAAGGAACCTAGAAATGGTTACCTCAGCACTTGGTAAAGCTTGGGACCAGTCTGAGTTGAGACGGATAACCGAAGAAAATAAAATTCGACAGCAACAGGAACGCCAACAGGAAGTTAGCCAACAGTTGCATAGTAACATAGGGACGACCGATGCACAATCGCTCGCCCGGGATCTCTTATTGGAAAAGGAAGTTAACACCTTACAATCACACCGTGATGAATTGGTAAGGGAATTAGCTATACAAAAGGAAGAAAACGAGAATGTGAATGCACAAATAGCGAAAAATCAGCGTGTCAACAGGGAGTTCGAAGCACGAAAGGATGCAGAAATCCGGGAACTGAAAGAACTACTGAACAATTTGTCGGCGCAGGTTAATCGGCGACCATCAGGAACCAATGAAGAGGGAAGCAGTCCACCCCAGAGCCCTGTACCCAGAAAAGGCCAATATCTTGGAGAAAATAAAAAGGGGAAGGCACCTCAACGACAAGAAACGGAAGCAGGGCCTAGTGGTGGAGGACGAGGACCACCACAAGGGCCAAAAGGGAATCCAGGCGACGATGATGGCGATGACGATAGTTCATCAAGTAGTTCTTCCGATAGCGAAAGCTGTAAAGATCCTGACGAGGACCGACGAAGTTGGAAACGAAGGAAAGAACAAGCCAGGCGAGGAATGACACCCAAAGAAGATCTAGACTACAATCGAATGGAACTACTTATAGAAGCAGTAAGCAAGGGTTTGGCCAGCGCAAAAAGGAAAGATGCCACGCCGCCACAAGTTTTCGAGGCCAAGGACTACCAGAACGTAAAAACATGGTTACTCCAATGTGAGGACTATTTCCGACGAAACCCACAACATTGGGAAAAACACATGCATAGGATACAATATGCTATCAGTCGGACGAAAGGAGAAAATCTTGAACATTTTACAAATTGGTATCGATGCGCTATGACAGGCGAATTAGGCCATAAAAGGGTCGAAGGACTCGTCCATTGGCAACGATTTTGCCAAGAAATAACCAACCGCTATGCCAGTACTGCAGAAGACCGCGAAGCACTCCGAGATATGGATGAGGTAAAATACGAAGGAAAGATTGCTACACTCCTATTAAAAATGGAGAACCTTAACATCAAGG
>QLOI01000966.1:0-61086 GCA_003313605.1 Tuber umbilicatum
CCCCTTGCGCAACCGCCAAGCCCCGATCTTCGATAGTGGATACAGCGGGTTTTTACGGTACTCCAGCTGTAGCCGCTGGCTGTATTGCAAAGATATGTGGACATCGCGACTACCTACCGGTATTCTGCTGTCCCTCGATGAAGTATTTTCCCCTCTCGATGCCAGATCGCAAGAAGAAGCAGGAAATCATAGTAGCGGTAGTGTATCATATCCGGACACGGAGCAAAGTATTGCACCTTTAATTCGTGCTTTTCATTTGCTCCTGCCAAAACCTTTTAGGCGGGACGTTTACGTGCAGGAATAACAAGTGTTTTCTTGTCTTTTTACCTGTGTGGCATTTTTCTCCATCACATTTGTCGCCCGTTGCCAGTTCATCAGCCACTTGTAAGCAAGAGCAGCGTATCATCACATGCGAGAGACTGACGTAGACTTGTGCCAGTGCACGGCGAATGCTCGGAACTTGAGGTGGCCTAGTGACTGTGCCACTTTTGCTCCCACAGTGCTTCGTGACGAGTTGGCCCGCCCAGTCGTTCGGCTACGACGTAATTAGGACTTTTCCCCCGGCGTCGCACGACACTCCCGAGCTTGTCACGGGAAGTACTGTAAGAGGCGATACCGGTAGGAAAAGAGAAGCCTGCCCTGCTCTGTACGCCACAAACTACCACAAGATACTGGCCCTCCCACTCATCCCTCCCACCATCCATCTAACCTCTACCCTTTCCCTCTCTAACAACACCACACCACACCTCACACACAACCCCCTCCCTCTTCTTCAAGTCATTACAACTTCCACCATCCCATCACCCACCTCAGAGCAAATCCTCTATCCCCCGCTTCTGCTCTGTTATTCTTTCGAATAGCTGTTTCTCTTCACAACAACCACAATGTCTGATTTTGACAACTCTACGTCAGAGGGGGCAGCTGCTCAGATCGTTAACGGTGAGGTTAGTATAAACTCCAACGGACAAACCCCCTATTCTATTCGAATCCAAGGTTTGCTAACTTATAGTGTTGTTTAGTTCTTTCGAAGATTTCCACCTTCGGACTTTTCCTTTGTTTGTTATCTCGTGAACTGCCGAGCTGATTTGCAGTAGGATCTCATCCCACCATCCAGAATGCTAAGGCCGACTTTTCAGGCCTCGCCAACTCCGCGTCTTCCCAGGACAGTGATACCACTGATAGTGATCAGCCTCTCACTCACTATCACAGCTTCTTTTATGACCTTTTCACCGTTAGTCTCACTCTCCCTGTCCTTATCATCGTGCTCCGGGGTTTGTTCCCCACTCCATCCCCTGCTGACGTAAATGTGCATCATTACCTCTAGTGGAAATTTCCACGTGCAACTGGATTCTTCTTTTTCTCTGCGATTTCTTTAATTTTCGCCTTCCGTTTTGTCAATGTACTTCGCTATGTTTTCAAGGCCACCTATCTCCTCTTTTTTGGTGAGTTTTTTTTCTCTCTCCTTTTCCCCTTACTCCCCACCACCCCTTTGACAGATAAGCTTGCATGAGCTGGCTCGGGCGTTTCAGAAAAGTATCGAAGTTGACATGAGGCACATAACGGATAGGTGTGGCTTTCCTCGAAATTGCCGCTAAGCCCTTTGGCGCGAGAGGATTTATTTCATCGGTCCGGCCAAAACGGTATTACACCATTCCGAGGGACTCACTCGACCGTCTATTTGGGGAGCTTCACGATCTCTTGAATTTTTTCGTTCTCGAATTCCAGAGGGTCTTGTTTGCCGAGAATATCTTTGCTACCGTGGTGGTGTGTAATCTATTTCTCCTTATTCCGTGGTGCCGGTTTTCGTCTCTGACAATATGTTTTATTCTAGGCGTTCTTCGCTTCGTTCATCGGATACTTCCTTATCAAGTACATTCCATTCTGGGCTTTGTTACTCCTCAGTCGGTTTCCCCATCGTGACCATTCCACTGCCTCTCTTGGTAGCGCCCGTCGGAGTTTAGGCTAACAGGATTTTGTTACCGGTCTTAGCAACCATTACCGCTTTTACTGCCCCCTTGGTCTATCTCCAGAATCAGGAGGTTGTTGATGAACAGATTCAATGGGCCAATGATTACGCCAATGCTCAATTGGCCAATGGTCGCCAGATAGCTGAGAAGTATATCGACGATGCTAGTGTGCGCGCCCGTGCTACTGCTACCGAACTCACCCAAAAGGTTCAAGGTTACACCGGAAAGAAGTCTCCTACTGCAGAAAAATCCCAGGCATCTTCACTCCCCGAGAACAACAATCCCTCCCATGAATTTCCTGATGCGCCCAAGTCTGATTTTCCAGCAGTCGATGGCGAGAGTGATGTTAAGGCTGCTGCTCCCGGGCCTATACTTGCCTAAGCTGTTTAGAGACAAAATCTTCATCTTTCGAACGATTTGGGTGGATGTCGGGCGCTGGGTAAGGGGTTAGGCGACATTCAATGGGCAAACTGATATTGACCCTCGAAAATTCAATTTCCAAGTGGGCAGTGCAAAAAAACAAAAGTCTGGGGGATATTGGTGTATTTTTTTTCTTTCTCGTTTCTTCTTTTTCTTTGCCCTCTTTCAAGTTCCTTTTTTTTCTTGAACACCCCCTGGACGTGAACGCTATCGGGAATGGTTGATTTGAGGGCTAAAAAGGCCCGTCACGTTGTTCCTTCTATTTATTAAACTGCACCATCTCTTAGCTACGGTGCCCTGCTTTGGTGTCCTTTGATGGGAACGATTCGGAGGATGCACTTGTCTTTTATCTTGGGCTTTTGATTTCTGCTTCGGTCTATGGAATGCTTTTCTGGTCGTCGTTGGAGTGCTGTGTTGGCTTTTCCTTCCCTAACTACCTCAATCGTTTCCTGTGTTGTGGTAGGCCGATAATGCAGCGCTGTTGATGGTGCAATCGCTCGGGCGTTTTTTTTTTTTTTTTGCATTTCTCATATCAAGTGATCGCCGTGCTTGTATCTTACTGACCAAATGGCCTCTTTCTTTCTTCCCTCCGACGGAAAAGGCAATTATCGCAAATCCGTGTTCGTGAGTCGCATCACGGGGTTGGGGGTTCTTGCTTGTGACAACGTGAATCCCAAAGCACAAGAAAAAAGAAAGTAACTTGAGAAAGATACAAAGGGTAAAACTTTTTTTAACCACAAGATGAGGCACAGCACAACAAGGGAAGAAAGTCCACCATTGCCATCATAACCCCCCGCATCCCACCGTAAAAACAAAAAAGTAAGAAAACCGATCGATCGATGCCTTCAAGAATACATCGAGAACGCCGTCCGACCTGTTTATCCCGTCCCGCCCACGCATTAGCATCCCCGAGAGAGCACAAAACCAAGAGAGAATGGAAAGACTCACATAAGGGGCAAGACGCAGAGTTACTACTCTTGAACCATTTGAATAAGCACGTTCCATGGAACTTATTCCGGCACGTGGCGCACGCCTTGTTGGGGAGCCTGCGATCAGGGGTGACAGCCACGATGGAGTAGCAGATAGCGCACTCGGCTACGCCCTCGAAGTGCAGGGCCAGGTTCTTGCGGAAGAGGGCGAGGCCGTCGATGATGGAGGCGGACTGGAAGTTGATGACGGTCTGCGAGGCCAGCTGCATCTTGCGGAAGTCCTTCTCCGTCAGGCCGACGCGCCGCACGCCCTCCACCTCCACCTGGCGCAGCGGAAAGGTTGGCGGGATGCGCACGCGCATCTCCATGAACTGGTCATCAATGGGGTATGTTGCTGTTACCTCGATTGTAAGGGCTTTGAGGATCTTGACGGTCATTTCGTCGTCTTCGCCTCCCCCGGCGTGAGATTGGATCCAAGCTTGAACGGAGGAGAGTTCCCGCTCGATCAGCGATGGCGACATGTACTTCTCCGTAAACTCCTCCACCGCGAGCACCTTTTGGCGGGATTTGCATTCTGTCCACCAGCGTTTGACGAGGGATGGTGTGTGGCGGAGGGCCCGGTAGTAGATGTGCGTCAGTAGCCAGTGGACTTCCCGAGCGGGATCTGTGCTTTCTAGTGGGGAGTCGAGAGTGTATGTTTCGAATGGGAGTTTGGAGGCGTCGATCGGCTTGCCACGGGAGTGCCCGAGGATGTCGAAGGTGTAGTTAAAGAGGGGAGCCAGGAAATCAGCGTCTTTTAAGGCTTCGACGTAGGCTGTTCGGACCTTGAAGGACTGTTGGGCTAGTTAGTTATTGGTGATATGGTAAATGGTAAATGATGGAAGGGGGAAGTGTACGGAGTTTTCAAAATGATCGAATATCAAGATCCAAGTTAGGAGGTAGCCACGGAGACTCCAAGACATGCCACACTCACTGTCTAGTTCCAGTGCTCCATCGCCTGTTGGGGGTTCCATAACCAGCGATAGTAATTCCTGAGGAAGCGAGAGTTCAAAGTTCTCTTCTCTTGATAAGGCCGCCTCCACCGACACTTCTTCTTGTACTGAAGGGATGTGCCGATGGAGAATCTCGAACGCTGCTTCTTGTATTGAGCGTGAGGGGACATTTAGAAGAGAATAAGTCTCTTCTAGACTACCAATATACTTCAAATTTATGCCCTTCGTAAGGCGGGCTATGAGGGCATTACAGAGGTTTCGAGGTTGGTCGTGTTCATCGCCAGCTGCTTCGGTCAGCCACTTATATATTCTCAAGTGGGGCCCAGATTCAAACCTCTAGAACTACGAAGCAGCTCCACCAAGGAAGCATGTACCGCATCAGCCCGCCCATTCCATGCATCCTCAAAGTCATCGTTTTCCTTGTGCAGTGACTTTAACGCTTGGAATAGCTTCAGCGATGCAAAAATAACTGGTAGATCTGTTTCTTCGGCACCGGTGCACATCTATCCTTCGGGTTAACTTCTGCCAAAAGGGAAAAAAAAAATCAGGTCAACATACCGCCCAGCAATTAGCCACATATTCGCAAAGCAATTCCCAATGCTCTCCATAAAGCTTCTTGACAACCGGCAGGACTGTGGTGATGGCCTTCGAAGCCTCCGCAATAACCGAATAGCTAGGATTCACTGCAAATGCTTCATCTTCGAACCAGCTTAGAAGATGCTTGATAAGGAATATTGCCCGCTGTTGCGGTAATGGTGGTGTGTCCTGTCCGGGCTTGGGTAGCGCTGCGTTTAGTAAGACGATTTTTCGCAGACCCACTTCCCTGGCTTTAGAGGCTGGTATGCCCGTAATGTCACTCGCCAACCCGTTTCTTAACTTCTCGGCCTCCTTAGTGTGCTCCAGTAACTCGCTAAGACCTGTTAGTATTGCAGTGCTGTAGTGAATCTCGTGGCCCGCTCTGATGTCTATCGACTTCAACCAGCTCTGGGATTGGGCTGAGGAGATCTTGCGATCCTGGGAAAGGGTGGAAATCATTGTTTCTAATATCCTGGCGGAATAAAATCCTTCTGGAGTCTCCTGCCTTGACATACCCATAAGGCAATCCAGTAACTTAAAGATATATCCGGGAATCTTATCTGCTCCTCCGGCCTCAGATTCCAACTCCTCCTTCAAAGTTTCGATGAAAAAGCGCTGAGACTCAAAAACGAACTCCAGCATCTCGGCTTCCATTCCCAGAGAATATTGATTCCATAAACCATTCGATCCCCTAATAGTAATGTTGTCATTTGCTAGTACTGAAACCAGCATAAGATACCTCAGGAGGGTTACTCTCGAATCATTAGTGATACCTTTCAAGAGATTCGCAGCTTTTGCATCCTTCCTCTCATGTGTTCCCATGGTTTTGAGAAACTCAATAATAAATACAGCCATCCGCAGAACTTTAGATAGGCCGTCCAGATCACGAATTATCTCCCCCGAACTAGCGTCATCTTGGGAGCCCTTAACCAAAAATATGGCGCCACCGATGGGGTTAGAGATAGCTAATGACGACTTTGGAGCTTTCTTCAAGAATGGGTTCAAGCTAGACCTCCACTGATCCTCATTAAAAAGAACCTTCTCAGTAAGTGCTACTTGCTGACCTTCCGGAGCCCGATGAACTAGATCGTGCGCCCTCTCAGCCAGAAAGTTGATACTAAAAAAAAAATTTAGAATCTTCAAACATCAAAGCAAATAGCAGCCCACAACATACCCAGGATCAGAGTCTTTCGGTTCGAGAACACTTTCTAACAGGACGTCTAACAAAGAGCTAACAAGAGCCCCCGAACTATTAGATAGCTCCTTCTCGAGAATCTTATTTAATCTTCCTGCGGCACTTGCAATCTCATCCGAAGGAGACCCTGTCAGGACGAGCAGCGTAGATAAGAATTCAACACCACTTTCCGAGCGGGCAAACTCCGCCAAGGCTTCTTTTGATACTAATCTAAGCTGCCTGAGAATCCTCATAGTGCGATCTTCTTCTTCAGGAGAGAGATTGTTTGACAGCTCTAGAAACATTGTCGTGACCGTCGCCTCGGAAATAACCGTTCCTACGCCACTTGTGAGTATATATACCAATGCGTGCCTCCAAGAACCCATACCTGAGGAAGTTATGGCTGCCCTCATTATCTCCCAGCCTACAATGTTGTCCGTGCTAATGCTCTCCCGCGTTTTATTCACCGCATAAGTGTCCAATTCTTGGACAAACGGTAGCTTCCCTTGGAGCAATGTAGGAGTTGACTTCAGAAGCTGGATTACTGCAGCCTCCTTTCTTTCCTTCTCTAAGGGTGAAACCAATAGTGCACAAATGTTCTTGTCCCAGGCTCTCTGAAACGATTCTTCGCCAGCGGCTTTTTTAGCGCAAGCTACAAGCCCAGACAGTACTTGCTTCCATGAGGGTGACGACATTAATTCCGGAGCGTAATCTGCGAAAAATGATGCGACCGGCTAGGATCTATCAGCTTTTGCTACATCTTCGCTAACCTATAATAACTACAGTTGCAGAGTACAACTTGAATTTTTCAAAATTGGCACGAAACAAACCTTTTTCACTTCCTCAATCTTCAAAACCTGGGGGCATCGCATGAGTAAAGATTCCAATAGTGAAGTAATTTCGACATTTTCTCCTAGTTTTCCGGTTAGTACTGCTCGGTGTTCAGGACACACATAAATCCAAAATATTCACCTTTTTCCTTGATAACGCGATCCAGACTCAAAAGCAATATCTTAACAATGTTCTCTCTCACATGGCCAACCACGGAATTACTATCCCTCTGAAAAATCTCTGCCGAGAAGTCGACCCATTTGTTCCAATGATTTGTGCGGTCATCTAGAGAGTCAGTTCTCTGATCAGTATCAGAATTAATATTATCCGTTATAGATCTCCCCAGCTTCTCCCAAACTTCTTTCACAACAAGGTCAGCGATTTGAGCGTCCGCCATCGCCCCTGCCATCGCAATCCCAGTAGCGCATATTTCAGCTCCAAAATACGGCAACCTGAACTGTGCATTCTCGGCATCTTTCAGTAAGAACCCTTCAATGACGGGATATATTGCGTCCCTCAGGAGATAGGCGGTAACTTCATCCTGAGTATCGACTTCCCCTGTCGCCATCATATGATAGCAAACCCGGAAGTAGGCACCCCAGGCGGCAATGACATGTGATCTCGGCTCAGGGCCACCCCAAAGCCCGTCCAGAACACTTGCTATCAGTTCAGTGACCCCTTCGACGTCCTTCGGGAGAATTTCTCGAGGCATCAACGTGATCATTTTTGAAACTTTATGCCAATACTCCGGTGACCCGCCCTGGCTCCCACGCTTTATGAACTTTATTACAAGAGAGAGCGGTGTTTTTTGCCGAGGAGGTGTCACAGATATCCAAGCTTTGTATGTGTGCGAAGTCAGGTCTAGGATCGCATCTAATAGCTCTGTGACAGAACCAGTCTGAGGCGACATTAATGCCTTCACCATCAGGGCGTTGGCTATGACCTCCAAACTTGATAAAACAAAGCCTTTGGCCCGTCAGCAATGGCTAAGCCAAGTTATTTGTGATGAATAAATACCCTCTTGGTTTATTAAACACGTCCTGAGTAGTCTATAGATAGACCTCCGGAGATACGGATCATCATAGCCCCCAAACTCCCAGAGATGAGCCATCTCAAAAAGTTCCTCGTACTTCTCAGACTGCTTTTCAATCTCTTCCGGCGGCAACTGACCTGAAATTGCATAAAACAAGTCAGAATATTACGTTTCATCATATTGAATCACTCGGAACAATGCGAGCAGGATAAAACGAACTGATAAGGTGCGCAACCGTGTGAACACAAGTGGCTATAACTCTCGCAAACTTAGACCCCGCCTCGTCGGAAGAAAATTGTCTCTCATCACTCAACGAATTCACAGTCTCCTTCTCAATAACATTAGAGCAAAAGTCCAAAATATCTGGTTGGTAAGCCACCCAGACATTCCGTATCTTCTCCTGGGTACCGAATACCGCGTTCAATGACTCCCCCGCCGCCCTCGCAGAACCCCGGTCGCTATCGTACAGCCCAGCCAGCCAGGGTCCTACAATCTCCGACATGTGTCTAGCAACTTTCTTTCCACTCTTCTGCGAAATAATTCCGTGGACGATGTGGGCTAGCCGACGTACGCCTACCGAGATATCCGTTGATAATCGGGGATATAATCGAATCTAGGAAGAAACAAACACAAAACGAAAGCGGTCAACGACAGGAACAAGTCAGCAAATCCTACTTAAACATATTCCAGCTCAGTAAGGTGGAAAGCGGGCATTGCGCACCCATGCCGCGAGCACTATATCCGCCACGTCCTCCAAGCCCGCAATTTTCACCTGTAGATCCTCTAAGGCTTTCGACTTCGTAGTCTCGTCCTTCTTCGACAGGAGCTTCAATAGGACCACCATAGAAGGGTCAGACACCTCGGATAGATCGGGCCCCTCGGATGTGTATGAAAGCGGAGACACGGCGGGAACGTAAGGAGTTTTGGAAGATGGCCCGGGGGTAGCTTTGTTATTCCGAGCAGAATCATTATTCCCACTCCGACCACCAGCATTTTTACCCCCTCGAGCAGAAGCAGTACCGCCACGGCGGGGCGCCGAACTACTACCGCCGCGAGAGGATGACTTCTTCTTGCTCATTGCCGGAATGGCCGTAGAATTCGGTAAGATCCGCTAGCGAGTTCCCGAGGCTATGGGTATTGTTTGTTTTTCGGTGGAAACAATAGGAGGGGGAAGAGGCGGTGTTTAGCTTTTCGGTGTAGAGCGCAGGGACGAGTCAGTCACAAATCTATAGTGAAGGCACTGACAAACGCAGCTGGGATGACGACAATGGCTGCTTGTCCAGAAAATTAGTAAGCATTCTTGGCAATATATGTTCGATGTAAGGGAGTGGGATTCATCCACTCTCACTCGCACGATGGATTGGGACATCGGTCGAGAGAATGCTGCACGGCCGCCAAAGACAGCATTCGGCTTCAAACACAGATCTATTTAGCTACAATACGCATACAGCACTACCTTAATACAAGCGCCACTCTGGAAAAGAGCCCCCAGCTCCTTCATCCAAGCTTCTTGACCGACAACCTCATATCCCTTAGTCCAAAAGCCGTCAGTTGCGATAGTCTACCAGAGGGAAAGAGAAAGGTGGCAGATGGAAAATAGGCAGCAACAGAAAGACGTACATTCGCTCCTAGGCACTGATGAAATTCCGACTGTAAATGCAATAATCAGGGGAGCCTTCCACAGAGTATGCTCTTCTGTCTACTTCCAGACAGGCTGTATAATCGCATCCCTAGAGCGGCATACTGGAGTTCGCGATTTGCAGCTTGTTGTCGAAGGAGTCCTCAATGGCTTTGGAGAGTTTCTAGAAGGTCCAAGGGGAAATTTTTCGGGAGGATCTAAGCCAGTAAGAGCCTGGAAAAAAATACGGGCTTAGCTAAACTTTGGATAGTGTAACCAGACGAAGGGCCAATCTCGACTCTCTTTTGGAGGTGGGAAAAATTGCCAGGCGCACCCTATTCCTCCTGCCACAGGCCCTCAGCGGCTCCAAGATATGATACCACCCCGAAGTGGCCTACTAGCCAACCACACCCCCTTCGCCACGTGGATTACATTTCCATAGGAATACAGGTTCCCACTACATGATAGCAGAAAGTAGCGTACCGGAGTCCAGAATTCGAGGAGCATCTTGCGCATCGAGGAAAAGAAAACCAGATAGCAAACTTTGATCAGTACTTTCTTGGACGTTGCCTTACCCACAAAATCCAATCATCGCAGCACAAGCACAGGTTCCGGTTCTTGGAGGCGCTGTGCCCGTGATGCGGCCCGCAAGTATCCAAGCTACCGATACCGAGCTCAAGTCGCGGGATCGGGGCTGCGCTTTTCTCGGCAGTGACCGGGACAAGCGGGAACGGCGCCGGGAATAACCGGCCTATAGCTTGCAACAAAGTCGCACTCGCGCTGGTAAGGGGCGACCCATGCGACCCCACTTGAGTATCCGTAGTTCTAACTAAGTCGGTCGACAATATGAACAGGAACTGCATCATAGAATCTCACTCTTTTTCTTGCTGGGCCGTTTTTGGGAGCCAATAGCACACACTACCCAAGTAATGACCAGCGAAGCTTTCGGACCATCCTGACGTTCCCCGGCCTATAGCATCAAACTTTCTCTCATTGGTCAGACCACGGGTGGGAATGCCCTACCGGTATTTTCATTATGCCAAACCCCTCATTGGATTATCCAAAGCTTGGGACCACCTCCTATTACCGGTACCCCAACAAGCACTCGCAATCAAGATGTAGCGCCAAGCCACGGTGATATGGACCAACTGTCTGATTTCTACAGTAGGGGTAATACTGGTTAAGGAATGCCAGCGAGCGCTTGTACTCGAGTACTGTACTAGTGTTTGGGTAAGAGAGGCTTGATGATACCACCTATTTTGTATAGTACAGTACTGTAAGGGGTTGCTTCGAGGAGCTCGCAGCTCGGAAGATAGTAAGCGCACAAATACGACGGCCGCAACCAGTGAGTGTCCCTTCTCGAGAGAACGCTTTCAGGGGGCACCAATGTTTTCTTATTTATTTTTACTTGTATGCAACCATATGCATCACCTGCGGCAAAGAAAATGTCGCCAACAATTCCTAACCGAGAAACCCACATCGCGGGGGACCGTGAAAATAGCCAATCTCGCCCCAAGAAATAGGGTCGATCCGCTACTAGAAATCTTTGGACACACTCGAGTACTGATCACCGTGATCGGGCAGTGATGTGTGGTTCAAGCAAGAATAGATCTCCTGCAGCGCCAGGTGCCGAACAAAGGACTCGTAATAACTATTCAAACTTGGAAACCTCCGCCTGAAAATCGCAAGCGATCTGGGCAAGCTACGGTAATTTATATCTAACCCCGAAACAGGTGCATAAAAAAATCGGTGCATGATGCCCATAGCACCATCTCCCAATTTCTTCATCAATTCGTGTTTTGCTTGATCAGCCCGAGCTGTCGTTGACGCCACTGTCTAGGACAAGACATGGAGGTTAAATTCTTGACAGCAGGAAGAACCAGAATGTGCATGGCGTAGTCAGGGTTGTCTCCGATTCTTCAACCCTTTCTTATGTTTGGAAAATCATAAAGCCGTCAAGCGATTTCACCCGTGGCGAAAGCTTCAACTCTCTCTCAACTTACCGGTACTACGTGCTCCACCGTAATGAAAGAACCGCCAAGTACCGGACCCCAGTTACGGTTACTCGGACAAAACATTGCCATCAGTCGAGGGATCTTGATGCTCCATCTCCTCCGTCTCTCACCTGCGACATTGAAGGCTGCGGTACTTCCATCCGAGGTGCCCCCTCCGACGCGCTGCATCCGGGGTACACAACAGGATCTGAACGCGCGCTCCCATCCTTCAAGTGGCGAATGAGGCTCTTATATAAAACAACCTCCCCTGACCTGAGTCTTCTTTGTACAGTACCTAACCGCGCCTCTGAGTAGACTAACGTTCAAAATACGCCTGATCAAGTCAATAAATACCCTGATCTATATGACGATCTACCTGTAGATTGTTCAGATACAAAAAAGAAGAGAAAAAAAGGAGAAAAGAGACGGAAAGGGACGGAAAAAAAAAAGTCACCCCAAAAAAACAACCCACCCTCGATCCAAAATGTCTAGTGATTACGGGAGCGATATAAACCTTGACGATGAAGAAGACCTTTTACACATCCTCGATAGCAACATCAACGAAAACACCACTTACGACTCAACACCACCTTCAACCAATTTCCCTCAACAAGGCCGTGAAGAGAAGCGGGTGGCAATAGACAACGATGACTCTCCGGAAATTATTGACGATGTCAATCCCACCGGTCCAAGGAGGGTGGTCTTTGCTCCAGTGTTCCAGAACAACTCTGTCGATCAGGATAGCGAGGAAGGACTCATTCGGTACCCCGAACTCACTGTCGGGAAGGACGACGAATTCACCATTCAGTACCCAAATCTCCGTGCGTGTGCAGATGGTGAGAAAAAATGATTCCCCCCTCCATTCGCAAGAAAAAAAACTTTTTTTTTTTCCACCAGAAAAGCAAATTCTAACCGACGACAAAGGTACCAATAGATGAACAACCAAACATCACTAGTACTCCACCGCTTCTAGGGAGAATCGCCGAAATCCAGCCGGAAATGCAACTTGCCGATGCGCCAGCCCCTCTCAAAAGTGATATTCGTTCCCCATTCGATCGATTCCGATTACGAAGGAAGGCTCTATCAGTTACGGATTTGGTGTCTGGTGTGTGGTGTGAGCAGCAGTTCGAGTATTCACTCGAGCGAGGGGTCACACGGTCAACATCGGCTATGAAAAAGGGTAAGAAAGTGCACAAGGCTCTTGAAGAGCGGGTCCATACGACTGTTCGGGTGGACATTACTACTATGGAGGATCAGTGGGGATTGAGGTTGTTCAATATGTGTCAAGGGCTTCTTAGTTTACGTTATGGTGGGTTGACGAGAGAACTGGGCGTGTTTGGGTTTCTCAATGGCTACTTTGTACAAGGCATCATCGACGAGATATCATATGCGAGCCCCAGAACATATGTGGCAGCAAAAGTACCCCCAACAGCAGCAGAATCAGACTCAGATTCAGACTCAGACGGTGGAGTCCTACTACCAACCGATCTCACTAGCTCCTCCCCTCCTTCAATCTCGGAACACGAAATGATAGCATACGTATCAGACACCAAAACCCGCGCCACCCAATCCATCCCCAGAGGTTCCCAATTACGTGCAACAGTCCTTCAACTAATGCTCTATCACCACCTCCTCTCCGGCCTTCACGCCGGGAGCGTAGACTTCACCAAAGTCCTGGAGAACTTTGACCTTGACGGGTCCAAGAACTTTTCGGACAACCTCCTCGCGCAAATCGCCTCCTCAGATTCCGAAATCGATCTCGAAGAGCTGCTAGAGAACAACTCCCTCTGGGGCCTTTGGGGCATCTTCCAGCGCGAACTGAGAGAGAGCATCAACACGATCGGTAATACCCTGGCGATAAGTTACAGAAGCCAGAAATATGGTGATATTATGGAAACCAAAACCTTCGACTACGACGAGGCTTTCCTAACCAAGCATCTAAACCACACAATCGATTGGTGGCAGGGCAAGAGGCCAGCCGTGGGAGTAGAAATTGAGGATGCGTGGAAATGTAAGCTATCCATTCCCTCCTCCCACCCAGATAAACCTTAACCTAACAGCAACAAAAAACCCAGGCGGAAAATGCCAATTCGAATCAGATTGCACCTGGCGTCTGGGTAAGATAGAAGAGCTAAAACAAGCAAGGGAAGCGAAGAAGGCCAAGCGCAAACGCTCAGAAAGTCCAAAGAAGCAGAAAAAAACCTAACCTTGTGAAGGTGGGGGGAATGTATTAGCTACTATTATGTAACTTTGACTTGCACGGTGCTTGGCATAACTTGCCTTGCCCATCCTGTACTATTATGTTCAGCGCTGGTTTAGTCCACTCTACTTGTACTGGAATATACCTACATACCGTATAGAAATTTGCATCCATAGCAGGAGGGAGAGACGAATGGCTTACCATTCAATATCAGTGGAACGTTCTCCCATACATACACTTCTCTGCCCTTGCCATACCCCCACCGCCCACACCCCACCGTACCGACACCATGAACACGCGCCATTCACCCGATTCCCCCATTCCAAAGTGGTTCACGCCGACACTCCTGCCCAGAGGCATTTTGATCACGCACGCTCACTCGTCCCCGGACCCCCGAGCGCAGACCGCGGCAGGCGAGGCACTAACCCGACCGCCGACACCGACAAGCCTTTGCACCGCCGGGCGCCCGAGCACCGCAGAGGACGAAGACGAGGACGGAGGAGAAAAGCGGAGCGCCGCATCAAAGCGGGAGACGCGAGTATCGCACGGGCAAGCGCATCATCATCGCGAGGGAAGCGACCCGGGGGAATCGGATGCCGCGGCGCAGTGGGAAATACCCGGTACGGTTTAATCTACCGCCGGATATCGTACTGCACAGCCTATTCGTACCCACCGAGACGACCAATAGCCCGGAGATCGTCAAGCGATATGGTGGGAAAGGGTGGGGGGAAACTCTAGTGGTTATGTGCGGTAGGCGTATATGGTTCTTGGGATGTCTTTCTTGGTTGGATGGGCATGATGTGTTTATCTTGGATCTTGCGGATTAATCATCATTTTCGGTTCTCGGTGCGGTCCTGATTGGATCTTTGCATTATTTGGATAATCTTCATTGTATCGCATGGCTATCGTGGGCTGGGGTGGCATGTTTGCGATGCCCTCGCTTACGCCGTGCTTGTATGGTTCGGTGCAAACTCGGACTCGAAGCTCGCTCGTGGGAAAACTGCCTGGGAATGTCTTCCCGAAACCCTTGAATGTCGGCAGTCACGGAATGGTGAGAGGAGGGAGAGAGGAAGGGAAAAATCTCGTCTCCCAATTTTTAATTTGATTTCTTACCGCATCGTGCAAGCACCAGGGGAGAAGCTTTCGTGCGAGCCAGGGAGGGGTTCTTTTGCTGGTCGACCATGCCCCTCTCGTACGAAAAGAGTGCAATATATTACAAGTATGGTAATACCTTTTCAATACCATGCGCTAGGCAATATCTATTTCGGATACTTTCGGCCGGGAAATACACCTTGGAAATAAAGTGAACCCTTCGCATAGGATTACTCCACCTTGGCCCATGACAAAATGGTGAAGAGGAGTTTAGAAAATAATAAATTGAAAAGGAAAGACGAATATAATGGTATGCATGTACGACGATATGAAGGGATTTTCCCCCGTACGAAAACTCTCTCCCGGGTATACAAATACGGTGAGAACCGCTAAAATCGCTATCCATCTCCGTCCCGGGACGTGTTATTATAATCCCCGCCCAACTACTCCTAGCGAGTACAGTATAGTACGGTACTCGAGTAGATTTCCGCCAAAGGAGGCGTTTCCCATTGGCCGATTCGTACCAAGAGCACTGACCAACCACAATCCATCGTTCACACCAAAATCTGGAGCAATGCTGTATCCCGCTGGCCTGTAATTAAGACATTCCGGGACGGAGATAGCGAATTTCAGCAATTCCTACGGGTATCCTACTTGTAATTCCCGGTATGATAATATTTTCTCAAAAAAGTTACTGTTCAGTAGCCCTTGCTTACCGTGCGGTACAGTACTGTACTCGAGTACTCGTACTAGAAAGTGGGACACTTTTTCCCCGCTTGATTCTGGTGTGTGCCCCGGGCGATGAGAAAACCGATGAGCCAAGACATGCGGTGGTTCCCTATTAGGCGCCACACGAAAAAGAATTTTGACCCCTGAGATGGGCGCTGATACCATCCACGGTGCCTCAACAATTGAGCCAAATATCCAGAGACTCTTCAAGTTTTTTTTATCGGGCTTTCTCTAAAAAAGATTCTCTCCGTAATCTTCTGCAGTGTTGCTCACTTGGTTCGGTTTTGTCAATTCGGCGCCTTGGTGCGGGCAAGCTTCAAGTTTGTGCAAGTTCCGATAGCATGTCATGGTATTGAATGTGCTAGTACTAGTACCGTACCCCCCGCCATTGATGGTATTGTGAAGGTTTTCCCAATTCTCATCCTTTTCTCCGCAAGACGGCGCAGATGGCTATTTGTGACGATTCCTGCATGCTGTTGTGGTTGTGCTTCCCTTGTGTGCTACTTGTACCAGTACTCGAGCACGGGTATTTAGTCGATGGATTGGTGCGATGATCTGCCGGTAATACGGTTGTTTCTACCGTGGTGTTCCTTTTCGTGAAGGTCGGATTCGCACGCCGGTGTTCTGCCCAATTAATTACCATACCGTTCGCTATTTGTTTAAAGTGTGGCGATCGCCCTATCGAGTACACGTGCAGTTCCAACCCGACTCTTAGGGAAAGATGCGGCACGATGCACCAGAAAACGCTGCCGGTGTTGTACTCGTACTATAGCGCTGTGGTCGAGCGCGGTAGACATGCTTTGCACTGTACCGGTATTTGGACGTTGAACGTAGACTTATGGTACTCGAGTAAAGCACTCGTACATTGTGCGGTACTAGAGTGCGGAACAGTGCCATACGCACGAACCATCGAGCGCAGTGTGATGCTAGAAATAGCGACCAACGTCGTCATTATTCACAAAGCTGCATCATTCAGCACGGTAACACTGTCCCAAGTCAGTACCGTTCATACAGTACGAGTACTCGAGCAGATGTTGGAATGTGATATTTTTCAAAATAGGTTCCCATCGGAACATTCAATTTCCCTTCATCCTAGGGTGCACAGAGACTGGCGGGTGTGGGAGTGAGTGTCCTTCTATTTCGGTGCTCGAGTAGCACACGGCAGCGAATCAGGCACTTTCTTACTGGTTGGGGGATACAGTACCTGCGTTAGCGTGGACCGGTCGTGTGGGGCTAAAGCTAAAGCGGAGATTTGTTGACGAAACGTGAAATGACGACAACAGGGGTATTTTGTTTTCCCGGACGAGAGAGTGAAAGAGTGAGAGATTGAGAGTGGGAGAGAGACAAGATGGAGCAGGACATAGGAAGGAGCGAAAGAAAGAAGTCTGACATGGGTGGTTGGTTGGACCACGGTATGATGGTGTGCTTGTGCCCATCCAACTTCCCTTTCGCGCCCAGGTAGAGGAAACGACGAAGCTAAGCGAACGCGTCAGTTAGTTGATCAGTCAGTCAGTCAGTCGGTCAATGTTGCCCCCATTACTCGTAGATCTCGTAATAATACAATCGCTATCCAGTATGGACTACGGTTCAGTACAGGAATGACCGAGATGAGGGAGGTGAACGGGAAGCCACATATTCCGAGTTTACCTCCCTCCCTCCCTCCCTCTCCCTCTCCCTCTCCCTCTCCTTCTCTCTATGATGCAGGTGCAATGCGCACTCCTCTGCAAATGTCCCGCTGGATAAACACGAGAGATCCCAGTGAGAATGTGGTGTCACAGGACACACTCGCACTGCGGTTTGGGGGGGGGAGGTTGTCTGAGACTGGACTCGTACATTTGCTCTGATTGACCAATTGAATGAAGGATATCTCCAGATTTTGGAGCAATTTCAACTTAGCCACTCAATACCCCCCTACCCCAGCTCGTACTGGTACTTGTGATCCGTTTGAGGAAGATTTCTTTGTATTTTTTTTTTTTTGGAGAGTATTTTATTTTTCGCTCTTTCGTTTTCTTTCCTTCTTTTTAGCTCCTTACTTTTTCAGCGAATTAGCCGAACGAACTGGCGCGGATTCTTTCCGTGATCCCTGGACCATGGGACCGAATTGGCCAATTGGATTTCGAGTACCCCTGGGAGGAGGATATTGCTGTTTTTGTATCCGCCGGCCCCGTTGGGGATGAGGGATGGCATCGCGAGTGAACCTCTGTGTACAGTACAGTGGGAGGAACACTCACGAATTTGGTGGCAGTACCGTAGATCAAGGTTCTAACTGGAGATTTTGTTACCGGTATGTGAATTGCTCGCAGCTGTTTGCCGTGGGTGAGTGGGACTTGTATCGTAACATCATACTCGAGTTCTTGTCTGGGGTCGGAGGGAGCCTCGCGCGGTGCGATGCCGGCACCGTCGTAACATACGGTAACAGCACCAGCAGCAGCAGTGGTACTCCGGTCACACCCAATCTTAACGCCTGCCCTCGTGGGTCTCCTTTTCTTTGGCCGGCTCCCCCACCAAGTGCAGAGTCCTCCCTATTACCGTATCCCTTCCTTCCCTGTTCCTTCCTTCCTTCCTTCCTTCCTTCCTTTCTTCCACCCTCCCTCCCTTTTCCGCATACTCCCCTTCCCCCCTTCCCCTCCTCCTCCTCCTCCTCCTACGGTACCTCGCGAATTCTTGTAACGTTTGGCTGTCCTTCCTTTATCAGCAAACTTCCGATTTTACCCTCTTTCTTTCTTTTCGGCTCTCGCCTCAGTCCTTCTTTTTTTTATTCCTGTGACGAATTGTCTACCGACATACAAACTTCTACACATATACTACACAGATATCGCGTGTTTGGGTCACTTGGTCACCTTTTTTTTTTTCCCGGCGGGCGGAATAGTATCTCGAGTGATTGATTGATAATCTCCCTACAATCCTCTGGGACGACGACATTTACACAAATATTGGATTCACCCGTCGAAGGCCTTTTGTTTAGCTTCGATATCGGGTTTGCTATTGTTAACCGAGATGGAACCGCACAACCATCATCGTCGTTCCCGCTTTATGCGCAGAGAAGCTTTAGCGCACCATAGGAGGATTGATGTCGTTACTGATGTCGTCTATGTCACCGCGTCCGTTAGTGGAGGAGGAAAGGTTGTTGGGTTCACCACTTTGGGTGAAACTGTTGAAAAGACGGTTACGAGTACTCCGACTTCGGTTGATCCCCCCAAAGTTACCAGCAAGGCAGCGTCGTCCGAGAGACCGCGAGCGACTACAAGCGAGACGCCTAGAACCACTGAGGCTACAAGGACTACTCAATCAGTAACGAGCTCGACCAGTGGTATGGATTTCTTTCTCGTGTTTGTTGATCGGATTGGAAGGGGAGATTGCTGATATTTTGTAGAATCGACCGAGAAGGCTAGCTCAACTTCTACTTTCGAGACGAGTACCTCTGCCATAGCGTCGAATTCGGAGTCTATTTTGGCGGCGTCGACCTCGGCCTCTTTGTCCGCGTCCGAGACTTCAATTGCTCCGACTGCGTCTAGCACAGCGTCTAGCACTGAGGTGCCTGCATCGGGAGGAATGTCGACCGGTGCAACCGTTGGGCTGGCAGTTACTGGTGTTGGAGCTTTCTTGGTCATTTGTTTCATTGTCGCGTTCGTCTATCGTAAGAGATCGCAAAAGAAGGTACAAGAGGCATATGGAAAACCTGAAGATGAGAAGACTGGCGGTGCTGCTGCGGGTGCTGTTTATATGAACGGCAACAACAACGTTTCGCGTGCCAATACTATCACTTCTGAGAAGGCTCCTAGAGTTCCATCTCTTCGGCCCGTCACTCAGTTCTTGCCTAATCTGACTGTTACTCCACCTACCGCCGACCCTGTTTCCCAACAGCAGCCGCGAGCGCAAGCGCTAGTTCCGCCCCAATCGCGGCAACAAGCCCCTGTCGTTGCTGCATCTCCTGTAGGTCTCACGAGGTCTGAGTCGCGTAAAGCTCCTCCTCCTGCCTTGGTCCTCATTAAGAGCGGTGGGGAGGTTTCATCTGCTCCGGTTTCTGGTGCTACTACTGCCAACAGTGCTGCTCCTCTTCTTGCTAAGACCCAGGCTTCTCCCACAGTTTCCTCTTCCTCCTCTTCGTTGGCTGAGTATACTGATGGTGGTGACTCTGCTGTTGGAACTCCTGTCACTGGCGGAGCGGCTGGTGCTGCTAGCGTTTCGCCTGTACATCGTGTTCAAATGGACTTTAAACCTTCAATGGAAGATGAGCTTGGACTCCGTCTTGGTCAACTTGTTCGTATGTTGTATGAGTATGATGATGGATGGGTGCGCTTGATATTCTTCAATATCATTTTATATCGATTACTAACCTTTTGTAGGCTCTCTGTATCCGCCTTGATCGTTCGCAACAAGGTGTCTGTCCTCGTACTTGTCTATCCCAGAGACCTGTGAAGCCACGTCCCCGCCCAGGCCCTTCCCCTAACAGCCGTGCCCAGAGCCCGATCGGAAGTCAGGGTCCTCCTCGTCCTTTCTCTCCTGCCGGCGGCCCTCGTGCTCAATCTCCAGGCCCTCGTCCTTACTCCCCTGCCAATGGCCCTCGTGCTCAGTCTCCAGGTCCCAATAGGAGTCAGTTCTCTCAGTCTCCGGCCCAAATGCGTCCTCAATCGCCTGCCCAGGCTTATCCGCAATCGCCAGCGGGCTATGTCAAGCAAGTTTACCGTCCGGCTACCCCGACCCAGCAGGCTCAACTTAGGATTATTCCAGCAGGCCCGGTTCAGCGCCCTCAGTCTCCTATCACTCAGTCTCCTGTTGCCCAATCTCCGCTAAGTCAAGGCTCACCTGTTGCTCTTAGAGCTGGGCCTTCTCAGATCACCGTGACTACCACGACCCCCGCCGTTATTCCCGAGGCTGCACCGTCCACACCGGTTTCTCCTGTACAAAAGCCTCAGACTCTCCCTGGATCCCCACCTCGTCCCGCTGTGGCCCCAGTCCGCCCCTCTCCCTTGTCAAACGAGCAGACCAGCGATCGCGAGCCAGAGCAGGCGCAGCCAGCCTTCCACGCCATGTGAATTGACCCTGGCCCGGCTGGTATCCTTGGATATAAAAACGAGAGAATTTAATCCCAAAAAAAACATGGAAAAAAAACAAAACATGGCACATCAACCACACGGCTTCTTGGAAATGATCCACTAGGGGAGAACCAATTGTGAGGAGGAGGAAGAAGAATGGTTTACACGTCTTGACGTGTGCCCTCTTTGTCGTCCCTTCGTTGTTTCTGTTGGGGCTCAAGCAATTGGTGTCAGTCGGCGGCGCTCTCGCTTTTATGCGTTTCTTTTCTTTTCTGTCTTCGCGTCTTGACGTGCGCGGACTACTTGTAGTCCGCTCTTTTTGTGCAGCTGGTTAGCAGTAGCGGCAATTCTTGCCCGTGGCGGAAGTGGTGGGGGTAGAAATCAGATCAATACCCTGGAGTGGGAATGTGTACCATGTATTATCTTCTCCTATTTCTACGTTCTCCATTTTCTCCTAATATTTTTTGCCCCTTTACTACTACAACAAATTCCTTTCAATATATCAGAGACCCAGAACGCTAAATTAACACCCCCTTCAATTCTTGTAACTTTTTTCATACTTTTTTTTCATACCTTTTTTTATTTTTCGTTTCTTTTTTCACTTTACTTCCACTATGGCCGGATAGATGGAATGGGCGGATGGAATATGTGCGCCGAACGGCGGAAACGCGGATGGGATGTGGAATGGTATTTAAACTTTAATGGGTGGGGTTCGGATTGGGGATTGATTCTATTGATTGGTATTTTCTCTTTTTTGTTTATTCATCTCACTTTTTTTAAGTTTTACCCGTGGTCATGGTTGGTGGTGGGGCGGGGTTGGTTTGGTTGGTCTGTTCGGGCTCTGGGAGGAATGTAAGGGATTGATTGACCGGTGAAGTAAGGTGGGATGGGATGGATTGTAACTATCACACATGGGATGGATGTATGTATGTGTTGACCGGGTGTGAATAGTCTAGTGGTGTTTACAGTAACATGATATCCTTTCTGCCGTTTAATACCGTTCTGCCGTACCGTGTTTGTATACTACTAAGTGGTGGTGGTGGTGATCAGCTGCGCGGATTCATAACGCCTCACTCGTGATAAACCCCCCTGCACCGCGTGTCCATGGACCGCTGAAGTCCCGATTGGAAAGGACGGCACGTACGGCGTCCTGGTAAAACGGTTACCGTATCATATCTCCACCTCCCGGCAGCACCGCACACTATGACTGCCCGACCCGGGATATCACACTACCCACTACCAGAGTATCCCGCTCGACAAGCCGACGCCGGCCGCCGGTGGTAAAAAGCCACGGGCCGCAGCGCAGCTTCCAGCCACCCACGACGAAGCGACAAACGCGGGTTCTAGGCTTACTACGGAACCGGGTTATCGTAGTAGAGCGGAAGTGGGCCGATGGGAGTGGACTACGCGCGGGTATTTCTGATATGTACTTTGTACTGTACAGTGCAAGGCTACAATGGATGGTCGGTTTGGAGAGAGTAACTTTGGTGTGGGAAAGCTCTTTCGTGGATGGGTGGGGGCGGTTTCAATAGCTTGCATTTGCTGGGTGTTGTATCATGGATGGGTGGGTGGGTGGATGGCCCAGCTACTGTGCTTGGGTGGTATGGGTAGCATTCGCTAAACGGTTTATGGCCCCCGGGTCCTGTGTTTCGAACGCCTTGGGTGTGTGATGGAGGGGGGGTATTGTGCGCACTTCCTTCGGGTTAGGGAGGTTTTTTCCCGCAAGGTGCCCTACTTGTGGGATGGCGGCATGCGTGCTCGAAGTGTCACGTCGTGAGGCCGATCAATAACTTACGAATTTTGTCATGCAGCGGATCTGTGATTTACTTGTTGTGCCCTGGAAATTTTGTAGTACGATGTTTGAGACTACCTACAAACAAGTACCAGTAGAGCAATTGAAGGAAACATGTCTTATCGACATCCCTGATTATTCCTTAACGGTCCCTATGCGAAACTCTGTCATGGAATCCACAAGACATGTCACGGGTATTCGTGTGATTCGACCCCTCACTCAAATAAATCGGCTGCCAACGCCTATATTTAGCGGATTAGCATATATCGCAGCATCGTATATGGGGAGTCCATACCTCGGTGGCAGAGAGTCTATTCCTACTCTCAAAAACTACCAACTCGGATAAAAGCTCCGTGACAGCCCTTGGCGCTCTCGGCAAGATGTCCTCCCATTTCTGCGCTGGAAAGTTGTTGAAGCATATCTTGCCAAAGTCGGAGAAGTTTGATGCTTCCTGAAACATGAGGCAAGGTCAGCTGGTGCTTCGTAAAGGGATATGGATACCTACAGGCCAGGTTTCCAACGTAGGAGTTCCAAGTTTCCTAAAGATGGACCCGATAAGTTGTAACTCACTGCCCAAGTCACCAGCGTCGAATAGCGACTCGTGGCCATCCGTATAGCACTCTGCCACGACGCACCCAAATGCCCACATATCCAGTGATGCGTTATAAGCTGTGTTTCCGAAAAGAATCTCAGGAGGTCGGTAGCAGGTAGTCCCCACATCCGTAATCTTGCGCTCAACAGGCTCAGATTCGGGGTCATTGGGTGACCAGGCGATTCCGAAATCCGCAAGGACGGCAGGGCCATCTGCGCTCATGAGGAGAATATTAGAAGGTTTGACGTCGCGATGGATTATCCCCAATGAGTGAATATGCTCAAGGGCGCGGAGGACGTCTTGAAAGATACCGGCCATCTGGTCACCGGTAATCCTAGCATTTGACTTGAGGAGTGTGTCGAGGCTGTGGTTGTAGAAAGGAAATACCATGACGAATTGAGATGTCGGCAGCGTGAACCTCTCGAGGAGCTTGACGACGTATTTGTGCTCGGATCTTTGAAGAATTCTAGCCTCGCGGTGGGAGTCGTGTGGTGGGGCCATTCTGGAAGGGACGGTGACTTTCAAGGCGACAAATTGAGCGGGTGACATGAGAGTCATGGGCTTTGATAGGGCCTTATAAACGTCCGAGAAGATACCCGAGTTGTGATGTCTACAGCCAGTGAAGCGGCCAATTGTGATTCCCCTATCTGTCGCGTGTGGGATGTCCTGGGAAGCAGCATCATTGAAAGCACTATCGGGTTCGGGAACCGGGGAGAGGCTCCGAGCCTCCAGCTGTTTCTCTGCATACTTCGCCTTGAGCTCTTGTAGTTTGGCCTCCCAAGTGCGGGTGTATTCCTCCTATGGGTTTCACGAGTGAGAATCTGTGCAGTTGGTTGCCATCGGCATTATATTGTGGATGAATGAAAGCAATGCATCAAATAGATCCCGACACGGAATAAGCTTACTAAATGGAAATAGGAGCGGAATTACCTGTGAGAAAGACTTCGTGTGGGACTCGATTTCGATGACTCGGGCTGAGGATAGAGCATGAGAGTGCTCAATGCTCGGATCGGACGATTCCAATAATGAGGCTCTACGATGGCCATGTGAGCCAAAAAACTCTCCCTCCTAGGAAAAATTATTTGAAACGAAACCACGCATGATCGTAGAGTTTGATGTTACTTTGGTTGGTTGGTTGGTTTGGCGGGTGAGATGAGGTGGGGAGGAAAAGGAGAACAAACATATGTTCGACGATGGCAACTCTCTCCCTAAAAGAGAGAGCGGTCTTCCATGCTTGTGACGGCGACGGCGCCATGATGGGTAAAGGTAATAGAATACACGAAGGATCTATGAATCAATTTCTTCGCCCAAACCCTATGCACGGCAAGAGAATCCTTTATCTTGCCCTTCAGCCGGCGGTAGATGCGGGGGAAGCGGTCGTGATGACTTTAGCAAGAGTGAGTAAAATACAATACAATGGAGTGAAGGTAGGAATGAGAAGTGTGGTGAAAGGGACACCAACCGGGCTGTCTGGAGATGGTCTTATCAGGCGATGGCTAATTGATCGAGTATTGTGCTGGCTCGCTCATAGGGGAAGAGGTGAGAATAAGGAATTGGTTACCAGGACAACGCTTCAGAAGCCCGATTTGCCAACCGTCATAAAGGAGGGAAGAAGGAAATACCGGTATGGTAAAGGAAATCCTCACAGATTTTTCGAGATGTCTTTCGTGCGAAGCGAGATGGTTTATCATACTTGAGCTATGTATCTCATCGCGGATCTTGTTACGTGGCAGCCATCTCGAGAGTAATGGAATTGAGAGGAACGGAGGAGGGTGAAAGAGAGGAGAGAGAAATTTGATAATCCACTGTGTATCCTTTGCTCATATCTCCCGCCCGTCCAGAAGGCTTTCAAGAAAGGCGCGATATCAACCCCTCCATCCAGAGACCGGTCGTCTCAAAGCCGTCGTCGACATTTGATCCTTCAAGGATTTGCCAAGCGTGGCCGCCAAGCTAACCCCATCCAGTGGAAAAGAGCAATTGAAATTTTCACCAACTAGAGGATATTGTAAATTAATTGCTTTGTTGTCAGCTTGACAGAATGGCTTTCGGATGGATGGCTGACGTGAAGTCCGTTTCCCTGTCTTTTTTTTTTCATTTTTTCTTCTTCAAAGATTACGGAGCGCACAATGCCGGTATCATACTTGCTATTTACATGACTAGTTATAAGATCCTCAACCACATTTTTGAGCATCAAATGTCACTCGTACATCGTTGCGAATTGCGCTACAACATCAAGCGAGCCGAGTGTCGAAGGCCCGCGTGTAGAAAAACATGCTACGATCTCGCCCGGGTATTGCAGGCCAAGGTTGTCGGTACGGCGGTCAGAGCTCCCGCTGCCACGCCGCGCATTGAGATATCATGACCCGACAAACGTGATGCCAGCATACAAAGCGAGTTAAGCATCGCCTAACTGATCCCCAACCATCCAACTCCAGCACCCAAGTGACCTCTTATCGCATCAACAGCAGGTGGGTTGATGATTGATCATTCGCATTAGAGCAGGGCTCCGTAGCTGGAACTTTGAATTTTACGGGTAAGTTATGATACGAAATTAGGGGTCGACAGCCGAGAAATCAACGAGTGGACCTTGCGTCGCCAAGACTGCCTCATCCATCTCCCGCAACCCCTCGAAATTTGATGGCGATGGATGGCGCGAGGGTTGATCGGCCATGATAGCATGGAACGAGCTTGACTGGAGAGCGTGGATTCGATGTTGTCCAATGCGCCCGTAAAGATCGTACACTATTGGTAGGTGTTTTGATTTAGTTCGAGTAGAGCTGGGCATGATGGCGAACAGCGCGTGAGTGGCATAAGAAGGTCTAACGACGGCAACGATGCGGCGACAATTGACGTGATCCTTCGTGAAAAATAACTCTGACCCGTTTTCGCGGGCTCGCGAGAGCATATTACCATGGTACGGAATTCTTCGAAATTCCACAGAGAAGGGCAATTTATCTGGTCACTCGTCCGTGACCGTACCGCGAGAAGAGAGGGAAAAAAAAACATGCACCAACGTACTGTACAGTAGAATGAGAGTTGTCGTCTCGCACTAGCTTTTTTGTCCTCCCTCCTCCCTCCCGAAGAAACTGATGGGAGCGAGAAGGCGACTGTGCTGGCAATTCAGGGCTGTACAGCAACCTACGCCACAACGCGGCTGCATGGCTACGCTTCCGGCTGCAATGCTGCTTTCCTTGAATTCAATTTCTCTCACTCCTCCCTCCGAGGGAAAAATAGAATAAAATTATTCCTCGAAACTCTCACCAACTCCAGCGGTCAGGAGCCATAGCAATCGCGAGAGAGAGAGACAACAGACCCTCTCAGGAGTGACGATACACTGACTGTCTGTTTGGTAAGGGGCGGAGAAATCATAAAGGGAGAAAGGGTTAACTCCATTTCTTCTTCTTTACCATTTCTTCCTTCTCGCACTCTTTTTTAAAATCTTTCTTTACCCCCTCTACCCTCCCACCTATTCTCCCGATTACCGGCAGAGACCACGACAACGACAGCCCTGAAGTCCCATTGCCTCTTTTCTCTGTCCGCACGCACACAGGAGCTGCGTACACTGGATCGGGTATCATCCTGCTAGCCCGTCGTCTCCACCACCCAATAGCATCCGTAACACTCTATCACCTCCTTCTACGCCTGCCCGTCCGTACCCCTTGGGGAAAATCTATCACGGCTGGCGTCTCCCTTGTGAGTCGCTGCCTCGGAAGCTCAGTACTATCCATCGTTGGTCTACTTGAACATGGAGCTATCCCGTTCGGAATATCCGGGTATCGTGGTTGGTATCCCCCCCCCCTGGCACATAACGCAGCTCCCCATTGTCCACCGACAGCACCGTCCACCGTGTTTTACATTCGCTTTACTGACTGGAGGTTGTTTCTCTCGGGATAGGGCTCTGTCCACCCTACTCCTGCGGTCAAGATCCTGAGGGATCGTCTGCACCGGGTCCAGATTTTAAACACGGAAATCGCGGATTGGCTTCAGGTACATCGCTATTTTTCTACTTTACTTTTAAAATCGCTATGCGGGCTCCCCCGAGTGTGGGGATTTCATGTTTACATTGTTCCAATAGGAGCGACGACGAGTCGAGGAAGTGTACGCTCAAGGTTTGAACAAGCTAGCCAAAAAGACGTTACCGGGTGACGGGTCAGATTTAGGGTAAGACATCACCAATGGTATGCCAATTGACTTCAACTCCTCACGTTTCCTCATTTTCAGGGTCTTTCAAGGTCCGTGGACTCGAATTGTACAATCCACGCTCTCCGTCGCATCCTCCCACCAAGAGTTCGCCCAGAGAATCGAAACCGAGGTCGAACGTCCGTTGCGCGATTTTACTGTACGAAATCAGGAATGGGCTGGAATGAAAAATTTAGAGACAAACATGGCCGTTGTAGCCAAAGCGGTCGATTCGGCAGAGGAGAAGGTTGAGAAACTGAGGAAACGGGGTCCAAAAGCAAAGGCGCATCAAGTCACCGAGGCAGCTTCGGCAGCCTCTAGTGCGTTGGCCGAATGGGACAGTCAGGCGCCGTTTGTGTTCGAGAAATTCCAGGCTGCTGATGAGAGTCGGGTCAATCAGCTCCGGGATGTTTTGACGACTTGGCAAACATTGGAAGTGGATCAGTCACAGCGGAGTATGCAGTCTGCGGAGTCTACTCTGAACGTCATACTGGATATCAATACGGAGGATGAGATAAGGGGGTTTGCGAATAAGGCTACTACTGGGAAGCAAAGGATTGAGAGGGAGAGAAGTCGAACGACTAGTAGCGGCGCAACAACGGGTATGCCGTCCTCAACTCCATCTATTGTTACGGATGACTCTGTCAGTGTACAGTCCTCCGGTTCCGGTGGAGGTTCAGGGGGAGGTTCGTACAGGAGTCCTCTCGTCTCAATCAGGTTTTGGTATAGCAACGTGCTAACATTGTGAAGCTTCTGGGGGCGGTGGTCTGGGGCTTAAACGGCTAGGGACTGTGTTCAGGGGGCGTAACCGGAATAGCTCGATACCTTACTTTCATAGATCGGTATCTCCCGATAAGCGATCCTCGGAGAGACTAGGAGGCGGTAAGGCCCACCCCCCTCTACCCGCACTCCCGACGCCTACAAACAATGGTGTTGGCCCGTCTAGAGGAGAGAATAGCTCCTTGGCGGTACCGCCAGGAGGATCGCCTCCTAGGCCATCGACCGCACGGAGCATACCACCTTCACCAACGCAGAACGGAGATGCCCACCCTCCGGCAGCTTCGACTGCCGGCCCCTCACAGGCGCTTCCTACGCCATCTGTATTAGTAACATCTGAAGAGGTGGGTTTGCATTGCTAGTAATATAATTATTCGCTGACCATTTGTAGCCACAGAAGGATGCCGAAGGGTACACCATTCCCCCACCAGTGCATGATATTGGTGGAAGTGCACTACCAGATGATGAAACTGCAGAGTAAGATTTATTCCGAGTTGAACTCACGTTCCGGGCTGATGGAGAATTAGCGAGCCATCCCAACCTCAGTTCAAGGTCGAGATTAAAAACGATGTTATTCAAGAGGAAGAAGAGGAAGCTGATGCAGCACTTTCCAAAGTAGCGACAACCCTACGAGCGGTATGTGTTCCTGCACAGTCGTTGGGGGCATCTCTTGCTGACATTTTTCATTAGCAAAACACTGTTTCTAGGAGGAACCGAGGACGGCGGGATGCTCGTGATGTTAGGAACACCATGTTTATCCCGAACCCGACACCTGAACCGGTAGAAGGCCTCCCCTCATCGCCACCCCTCACCCCAATAAAGTTCACGCCCAAGAGCTCGGCCGTGGCGTCCGAGGCCGGGTCTGATACTCTGTCAATCAGGTCCTCGCGATCCGTGACTAGTCTTACCAGCTCACCGATCAGACATCCGGAATTGATGGAAACGGGCCTATCTGCTTCACTAATAGAATCTGTCAGCATGTCGTTCGAGGCTGGGGCACCAACAAAGACACTTATCACTGGGGAAATTGCCGTGGCTTACAATCCTATCGAACCAGTATCCCCGGACCAGCCACCCCCTACGGAGCTCGTGCGCATGGACAACTTCTCCGTTCTGGAAAAAGTGGCGCCGAACCCTGCCTTCACCTCATCAGTCCCGGACCGTGCGGGGGAGTACATATTGTCACTAACAAATATCCACAAAACCTCCGTAGCCTTCAAGTACCAAGTGCACATCGATGAAGCCAACGCCGCGGTCTTCGCGCCCATAATCGCAACACCCATATGGCGTCTAGAACCGCATCAATCCTCCGTCATAATCCACTGGAAACCCAACCCGAGCTTCCGCCGCCTGAATGGCGCTACGGGGCCCTTCACCATGAAAAATGTTATATTCACTGCCGGGATTGAAGGCGCACCGGCGACCACCTGTCAGAGCAAGCCCGCCGGAACATTCTCCCGCGAGAGAGGCCGCCTGGCATGGAAGCTCGGTGACGTCCTCATCGACTCGGCGGCTGGTGACGAAGGCGCCAAGAAGCTCGTCGCGAGGTTCCTGACGGAGGGCCAGGCAAGGGCTACACCTGTGGACATGCGGTGGGAGATTAGCGGCGAAGACGCGAACACCGCTGGTAGCGGACTCACCTTGTCATCCTTTGAGAAACCGGAGAAGCCGGAGACCGCGGCGGCAGCAGAGGCTGAAGAGGCGGACCCATTCGCGGACGAGGGTGGGGAGGCCAAGAGCGTTGCAGGAGCGGACGAGGAGGGGGCGTGGAGGGCGGTGAATACCGCTAGGAAGGTAATGGGGGGGAAATACGTTGCTGTTTAAAGTAGTTTCCTCTTAATTCTTTATCATCATTGCTGCGGCCATCATCATCATAGTTTTTCCGCTTTTTCGCCTTTTTTTCCCTTGGGCGAAACGTGTCACTAGTTTTCTTACCTTTTTTTATTTATACCTCTTTTTGAAGCACTGTCACAATTTTTCCCCTTACTCCTGTTCACCTGACCCTTCCATCGAACACTCGGTATCTCGTGAACTCACCACTTCGGTCTTCTTGAAAACTAGGTGTTAGAATCTTTCTCCCTTCCGTCTCCCTCCTCCCTGCGCTCTCTGAAAAAAATTTCCTTTTTCACTATTTGCTTCGCAAAAACCACTATCTCACCCACCATTTCTTTTTTTATTTCCCCCTTTATCTCATTTTACTTCATCCTTGGTATTACTACTCGCCATACTTATTTATTTATTTGTTTATTTATTTACTCATCGTTACTACTCTATTCCCGTTTCGCACACGGTGTCACTGGGCTGACAGTTTTCCCCCTCGTTTCCTTTTTGTCATGTATGGGATGGGATGGGATGGGATGTATGGTAGATAGGGGGTGGAATTGAAGGAAGGAAGGAAGGATAGGACACTTAGAGTATTTTATTGGGCAAGCGATTTGTATTGATCTTGAGACATCGCTTTGTGAAGTTCGTGTCGTGTGATATCGTAATTGGAAGGGGGTATTGATTTGTGTAGAGAGATAGGGATAAGGAAGGGAAAGGAAAAATTATGTGCCAGAATGGAATCTCGCGCACCCCACCGCTGAGCAGAAGGTTAATGTGGGGGGTAAAAGTCAAAGTATGCAATGAAAGGAAAAGAATCAAAGCAAAGCAAGGGCTCAGTCCTCCTTCTCCCCATCACCCTCGCCCCCGGTGAGCTCTTCAACCCGCGATGGCTCGTTGTAATACTCTGGATACGTCCTCTTATACCCCAGTAACCGTTCCCCAATCACGACGCCGCCAACAAACATCACGATCCAGGAGAGTCCTTTCTCGATTACTTTGGGAACGCCCTTGATCCTATCCCTCCCCTCCCACACACCTCAATCAGTCACCACCTAAGCAGCGTGAAAAAACCGAAAGATACTCACGGAAACGCCAAGAAAATCTCCGCATCCCACAGAAACAACATCATCTGCCAAGGACTAGGTTCCCCCACGTTCCCGTCCCTCTTACAATCCAACCCATAACTGAAACTGTTCCTCAAAAACTTCTCCTCAAACATACCAACATTACCCCCCAACCTCGGCAACTCGATCAGAATCTGCAAGTCCTCGCTCTCGCTCGCGTTGCGGAAGGAATGGTACTGCCCCGGCTGCACGGTCACGCTCTCGCCGGTCTTGACCACCGCCTCCTCCGCGTCGACGGTGACGAGCAGGTTGCCGGACTCGACGGTGAAGGTCTCGTACTGGCGGAGGTGGAAGTGGTACGGCGGTGCGCCGAAGGTGTTTGGCCCCGAATACGGTGGTAGGAGTTGGCGATTGGCGATGATGGAGGATGTCGGAGGGTTGGGGAAGGAGGAAGTGTAGTGCCCGATGAGAGGGAGGGGGTCGAGGCTAGCGGTGTGCGTGCGTTTGGGTGGGTTTGCGAGGAAGGAGAGCATTTTTTCTTATCCTTCTTACTTTTTGGTTGGTGGTTTGGGGCGGGGTTCGGAGTGGGGACTGGGAGTGAAGGTTGAGGAATTGGAGGTGAAAGAGAGGGAGAGGTGGGGTTGATAACGCAGTGATGATGACGGTAGCGGGAGGGGAACGACGTCTCTTGGGGACAAAGAAACTCCGTGCACTTTTGGTGCTCCTGCTGCCGAATTGAGGCCGGACACCCAGTGATTGCTGGGCCAATGAGTTGACGTCTCCAAAACGCCAAGACGAGTGATGTAATTCTATATAATACGTATTATTGTGGAAAATATCATGCTCTGGTAGGTTGTGGCATACACGTATACGGCTAAGCAGGCACTTGAGAGGGCTCGAGAAGCTCTTTCCCAGGCTGGGAATTCATCAAAAGTGTCACTTAGCAGATATCTCACGAGAAGCTTCAAAGGGTTAGGGTTATACTTTATAATGGAAACGATAATTTCGATGGCTAGATTGGTTACATAGGTACTGTATACAGTAGTTTACGAGGCCATGCACTCGTACAGTACCGAGAAGAATTGGTTTTGTTTATTTGCGGTCATCGCATCGTATGATATGTGATTAATTGCCCAACCTCAATCGCCAAAAGATTTCTATAAACCGCCCAGTGGGACCTATGGCTCTCCCTACCAGATGACGGAGTATGCGATTGCCTACGGTACGCATCAATATAGGAAGGAAAGATAAAAATATCTCGAACCACCATGGAGATACCGGGGTTCAAAGGAGCAGGGGAACGGCCAGGACATGTGAAAGTACCTGCCAAGTTGTGAGTGCGGTGCCGAACAGCATAGCTACCATTTACTGAGCCAGAACGAACGTCCGCCCATCCTCGTAACACAGGTCCCCTCACCGCACTCGCAAAGTGCGTGAATGACCGACCGCACAAAGATATACCGGTACTGTACTGCGCCAGCATTGGTGGAAGAAGATATGCAGCGATCGCACCGACGCCCGCGGTCCGCGATTCGGCCGAGAGACAAGTTTTCCCAATCGTATTCGGAAGAATCCGCCCGGCCGTTGCCATTCGCGAACGCACATGGTATAATTCTCCGTGCGTTATCTTTGGCGTGTCCACAAAATGCCAAGGAAGGGTTCGCACTCAAAACGGGGTGGGGGGTTTCAGGTTTGTCGCCCGAATTTGGGAGTGCCCCGGGAAACTTCCGATGAATGTCGTGCTTTGACGGAGTTCTTTCAGAGGTCATACGTAGTCAGATATCTGGTAGGGAGCGTGGCTATGACCATATGATGCTTGATGAGGGTATAAAGTTGGGGCTCTCGACCCCGGGTCCGCCCCATTTCACGGTTTCCGCAAACACATGGATGGACCGGCTGGAGTCGAGTTGTCATCAACTTGTGCTAATATGGTACCGGTACCACCTGGGTTGGTCTGTGTAAACTCGCTATTGAACGGAAAAACTGATCCCAATCAAGCTTCATGCCAGCGGTGCGTCCGACCATATACCGTATATATCTCTCTTTTAGGTTGCCGGTCCGACGGTGGCCGTCCGCTCAAACCTCTATGGTACCTCAAGCAAGTCCGCCGAGCTGGCATTAATATCATAGATTTATCCTAGCTAAACATATCGAGCTGGCAGAGTACAGTACAAGTACAGCATCTGCGGATACTATAAGTCGAGTCATCTCTCAGCAACACCTGGAGAAAGCGCTCAAATACAATGTCGGACTACCGGCATCTATTCGAGTACAAGTACTGTACGTAGCACATGGCCTGATTATTCGAGTTTTTGCTTTTAAACACCATGGGCACAAGAGCAGGAAACAGCTCGTGATCCTCCCCCCTCTCGAGTGGGTGCTCGTGAGGGGTTGGTAAATGCAAGCTTAACTTGACTACGGCGAGATTACAAATCCTTGGTAACTGCTTGGAAAGAGCGTCCAAATCCCTGCAAATTACTCTCCGAGATCGTGCATGCGGTGTGCGACACCTGCTCGAGTAACTAGGTGAGAACACCCCCGAATAATAATGATAATGATAATGATAATGATAATAATAATAATAATAATAATAAAAGCATCTTCATAAAAAATGGACCGGTATCAACAACACTCAATGGGAGCGACTATTTCCAAATACTAATCCTTATATCAATAGAGAATCGATAGGGGGATAGCCCTATCGCTCAATTTCTCGAAGAATGTTCCGTTCTGTTTGAGCAGATGGGGGAAATAATTTATGGGAGGTTGGCTAACTTCGAACAATAAAGTTGTTAAGGCCCGTTCGGAATCTACTAGCTGGACGCTAGAATTGACACTCGAGTATATACTCGAGTAAGGCACCGGTGAGTCCTTTTTAGGCTTAACTTCATACTTGATTTGGATTAGTGAATGGTTAAATTTTTGGCGAGAAAGATTCTATCAACAGTAGATGTCGCGCACTGTGGATATATGACACTCTAGATTGGTGGGTGTGGGAGAACGAACGAACAAGTGGCCAGGTGAATTTTATCAAATGGAGAGAACTCCGCTTTCCGAAAGCGTTTGAACAAACCCAATCCAATCATTTTACCGGTACGTGTATATTTGGCGCAGCTTTTTTTTCTTCCCCTCATGATTATCATGTCGGGGAGGTGGGGGACCTGGAGGGGGACCTGGAGGGGATGTGATGGGTCGGTCATGGTCAGTTCCGCAAGCATGCCATTGGGTTGTTAGTGAGAATTGGGGGCTTTGACCGCCAGCCGAGTGTAGGGTGGCAAATTCATGATGATTATGATTGTGATTGTGATATAAACGAGTATGATGTACTAGAACTACTCGAGTAACAACGTTTCCTAGTGAACGGGAAATTGCCTGTGTATCTGTCCGTCAGGTCGCCTGCCTGCTGCTAGCAATGAGCTGATCCTCTCGTCTCCCGCGGTTTGTGTGTGGAGGTTACCTCCATACGACAATATGTAATGGTGTCTGTTGTCTATGAATTGTTCCGCTTATTCGCTAGATACCTAGTGGTCTGGAATAGATTTGGCAAAGTAACCCCCCAACTAGCTCTTGGAGTCGGGGTAGAGTTGGGCACGTGACCAATCTTGAACAAGTCCAAACTTGTTGTTTCTGGAAAACCAAGTAGATCCACTACCACACGTTAGACGGGGCCGGTCTCCGGCCAGGTACAGGGTTTGCTTGTCAGTTTATTTCAGCAAGCAATCGAAGATACCGAAATTACAGTACCGTGGTACGCAGCTCATCCATCTTGGGTGGTCGGTATCGCCTGCACCGCGCTTGTGGACGGCCAATGGAGTGTCAGGTAATACCCAAAGGAACGGTGGAATTCCACACCTAGCAGAAGTCTGTTTCGGAATCTTGCTATTTCTAGCACTATTATCTTTGAGTGGTGGGAATCGTTTCCCTAGAGTATCGAGTGTTTGAGGAACCCGGAAGGACCTAGGTTTGCCCAATGGCCGTGGCAAATAGGCAGTTTTAAGTTTGCTATTCGAACCAACAAAGCTTATGCTATGCCTAATACCGGTATCCTTGGTTGACATAATCATTACCCATCACCTCCCATGAAGTTTCAGACGAACACTCCGGAGTGCGGGGTAGTTTTTGAACGATGGTGTATGAGGTGTGTTGAACGATGCTAGTTCTCTGGTTCCTTGCGGCTGTCCGATTAAGCAAGCTGGGAGGGGGGAAGGAAAGAGGCTTGTTTGGACTTCTAGAACGCTGATGACAGATCAGCCGTAACTGATACCAGGTATCAATGGGAAAAGCAAAAAGCCAGCATTTGTTTGGAAGGGATCATGTGTCACGGCTGTTTCACATGGTAAGAGTACTCGTAGCTTTGATATTCGGGTTTGATAGGGTAGGAGGCGATCACTCGGCTGGAAGTGAAGGGGGTGAGGAGAAAGAGGATTGCTGGTTGTAGTACGTACCGGCACAGCGCTTTTCTTTGTCTTGGCGTGTGCACTATCTGTATCTGAAGGGATGATTAGATTCTAGGGGGTTGAAAGGGATATTGGTTTTCTTGTGTTTTTTGCACCAAGCTGTACATAGTATATCCAATCCATCGCTTCGAATAGCTAGTGTCACAGAGGGGGGGCGTTGGTGCCTGTCAGGCACTGTTACCATAATTCTCGTGTTCGGGATGTTGGTGATTTGCTGGGTGAGGGCTCAGGGTGGGGGACAAACTTTAGGGTTGCGCAGGTGCCAGAGTGAGACATTGCGTCTTATGTTGTTCCTTGGAGGCAGGTCCGAGCCATTTTATCATATTTTTTCCCCGCAAGGTTTGGATCATCCCCCCCCTATCGGTAAATCGCCGGCTGGCTGCTTCGGAACGTTGACAGAAGGTCTGAAAAATCGTGCCGGTGCCGTATCGGTATTGCGCCGGTATGTACGTGTACTCGAGTCATACAGTACTGTACTAGCACTGGAGCACAGTGTTTGGGAATCAACTGGTGCGATGTGGTGTGAGAAATATGGGAAATGAAATGTGAGCTGTGCCTTCACTTTTGAGGAAGTGCTGTGCAAGTATAATACGTAAACAGAGACATGCGGAGCATAGAATTGGCATTGTGTCAGAGGTAAGGGGATGGATGGAGGTTGGAATATGGAAAGAGAGCTACCGCACAGTACTACTACTGTACTGTACAGTACGGTACTGTATAAGTACCGGCACCTGAGCATAGGCGGGAGGCAGAGGGAAGCTTGAAATAAATAGAGGACGCAGGTCGGCGATGGGTCAAGGTCTCGGAAATCCTCCGCTCCCGCTGCTGGCAGCTGTGCTGCAGAAGCTTTCTCCAAGCCCCCCCCGATCGATTCCTTTTCAAGCTCCGATCATGGGAACACGATGCACCGTGTGATGTGTGAACGTGCCTAATTCCTGTGTGTAGCACGAGCTACTGTGATTGAGGGTATGTAGGTACTGTATTTTACCTGCACTTGTGTCTGCACACCGGAACTTGGGGGAGCACCCCATTTCGTAGTATCATGAAAAGAAGTTCTGGAGGTAACCAAATTGTCCCCCCAGGTATGGGATTGTGGAGACTTTTTCGATGCCTTCGTTCTTATGGTTGGTTTGGGATCAGGCAAGGCTTAATAGACATTGAAAGGGCGTTTCTGGCACGGGGTGAGAATACAAATGAGCTAAAATCGAGTGATATGCGGATATTATGCGCTGCCTTTCTTAGTTAGCACGGTGTGAATTAATAATTGGAGGAGTGTGGAGGGTGGGTTAGGGTTAGCCGATATGGGGATGGAAGGAAAGTGCGCCATCGGACCTGCTCCATGGAGCGGCTCGGCAAATGGCATAGCATATCATATCGCAGCGTTCAGACCTTTTAATTCCAACTTGGAGGAATGGACCAGAGGGAGGGACAGCTAGAGGTGGTAGAAGGTGATGAGGTGGAATGAGGACTGAGTGAGGATACTCGAGTACGTGAAAATTTTGCTATACTAGCCTGTATTATACACTCCACTCTGTAATTGGGAAAGCTGAAGCAAGGGCAAGGGAGAATAGGGAGAGACACGGTCCGGTAGGGGTAGCAAGAAGAAGAAGAAAAAAAACCCCCCCCAGATAGGTGCCAAACAGGTACAGAACCGAATTGTCAAGGGCATCGGCGGATTTTGTCTTCTCCATTTTCTACCCTGTAACGGGCTTTCTGCTGCTCCTTCACACACTCTTCCCCCTACCTCTATCATCTGTGGTATTCTGGTACTGTAAGGTAACTACACACTTTAGTACTGGTACCTACGCTCCCTCCCTCATTACGAACAGCCTGACCCATACTACGCTACTGCACTGTACTCCGACACACACACCACACCTTACCACTCTCTTTCCCTCACCTAAACTGCCCAACGCCAATCCTCACGCCCTCACGCCCTCCACAGACTTTTTGCTGGCTACTGGCTGCGACCAAACGCGGCTCTCTCGTCAAATTTAAATTATTATTACTTTCAATTAGCCTACTGCCATTCATTAAATCGCATTTTCTTAAGCCCACCCTTCCGACCACCTTCCGAACTTATCTCCCCCAACTCTTAGCCTTGGAGAGACTCTCGGACGAAACGATAGGGTACGATACACGAACCCTGGCGCACTATTTCTCTCCCCCTTCTAGCCCCCCGGAATACTGTCACTCGTGAACCTCTGCTCTTCCTCTTGGTGCTGAGCTACGATTACAACCACGACCGATACCGATCGCCTCCGCCAGACCACCATACACTACTACGAACAATCAATTTCACATATCCCCCGAATTATCAACTTGCAGCGTCCCATGGATGGGGACAGGAGGCTGGTGCAGACTTTGTTGGAGAGGCTTTTAGCGAGGGTATATCTTTAGCTCCTACCTCCTCCTGCGGGCCCGGTACACTGGGTTCATCGACGAGAGGAATTATTCAACTGACCATTTGCTGCGCAGCTTCCCATTCGCACCGGAGACGACTTGAGTGATGTTAGACGCGATGAAGTCATTGCCTTAGCTCGGGGTTCGCTGATTGAGCTGGCAAGGGCGCAGATTGACATTGTTGTTGACAGCATCGCCAAGCATCTAGAGTCTATTTCACGGGTATGTCTAATTTAATTAAGCTCTTTCCATATCTTCAACATTTGTGGCATGTGCTGAGATGGGTGCCTTTTGCGGTGTAGGGTTTTAGTGATGTTGCTCCCAGGAGTAGGCCTTTCGTGCTCCTCACTCAGACTTACTTGGTTGAGGTTCTCGCTGATTGCACGGGCGCTCATTGGGACTCTATCGACGCTGCGCATCGAGGGATAATGGGGGAGAAAGCTCTAGTCGTGGAACCGTCACGGAAACTGGGAATTTCGACGAGGAAGACACGGAGAAGGGAAAGGGAGCCGCCGCCACTAGACGAGATACAAGCTAAATATGTTCTGGAATTACTTTTGCGACTAACGGCAACCCCGCTAGTGGAGGATGGGCATGGCTCATCCGTGGGGAGAAAGGAGAATAATAATAACTCCCAATCAGAGGAGCGTAGCCTTGATGGGCTTCCAAAGAAGGCCAGCGATCTTGAACGTGCGTCGTTCAGAGTGATCGAGTATCTTAGCGCTTCAAATTGGCCCTTGGTGTTCCACACCATGTCTCAAAGGTTGAAGTTCTTGCGAACAACCGCCTCTGACGATAGTGATGCTAGCGGTCTCCAATTCATTGCTCACATGTGGATCAATCAGGACAAGTTGTCGCTTATTATCAAGGAAATTAGTGGTAGTTTCCTTCCATTACGGAAGCCTGCACAAAACATGCTTGCGGCGCTATTACCAGAGACCATCCATCGGTGGATCGAAGCTCATCCGAAAGACTTCGTTGACTTACATGTGGATAATAGGCGACTAGAAAAGGGTGTAGATAACCTATTCGACATAGCTACATCACTTGCGGATGGTGCCAAGCGACGGGCTATCATCTGGCCGCTTCAAACAGCTCTCATACTTCTTCTACCCGACGTCTTTTGGACTCTAGAAATGCGGAGTGAGCAGCGGGGGAGTCTGTCCAAAAAGGTTGCGTTCTTAAATGACCTCCGGCGTTCCCTGCGGCTTCCAAAGAACTCAGACATTGCCGCATCATGTCTTATCATCATGTGCCGTGCCGGTAGCCTCTTTCCGGCTGAGTCGGATAGCGCTCTTCTGAGCTTTGCATTGGACGTGCAGAATGAGGTGACCGAGGAAATATTTCGACGGCAGCAATTTGGCGAAGATCTCAGTGTTGATAGAGACATCATGATAAAGGCATTTGTGAGCTCGGCAAGATTGGGTGTGGATGGCGTTGTCGAGAACTTGTTACCAAGGTGTCTGGATAAAAATTCGCCAATCACGTTCAAGATTACAGTCTTTGCTGGAGTGGCCGTGTTGGCCTCGCAGGTATGAGGGCCCCATGAATACTATAGGTTGGTGGTGAATTTCGGCTACAGTTGTTAATTCCAGTCTGGCTTCTCTAGAATAATGCGGAAGATTTCGATGCGTTATATTATGCGATTGCGCCTGAAGTCAGAGAACTCGTTATTGTATATTGCCCTTGCTCTCACTCGTTTCGCGTTGCCATCTGACCGCCAACTAGAACATCGCTTCCACTCGGCATGCCAATACCAGCAGTACAAATGGATCTACTCTGGCCGGGAGTACTCTAAATTCGCAGACCCGGCATAAAAATCTTTCAACCGATAGTATTGGATCATCTGAATTGCTATATCAACTGTTGGAGCTTCTTAAGATCCGTCCATTGTTGATGTACGAGAATTTGGATGCGGGCGCCGAAGAATGGGATAGATTAGGAGATAGGATGATCAGTAGTCTTCTAAGACTTATCTACGACGATGACGAATTTGTTAGGCATTCAGCTGTGGTGTTTGCACGAAGGCTCTTGAGTCCAGAAGCCTTTCAGATGACAACAGACATGCGATTAGGCCAAGGGGCGATCAGTGTGCTAAACTTCTTCTGGAAAGCGACGTTAGTTTCCCCAAATTACCACTTGGATTTGTTGAGGCTAAGCAAAAAGGGTCGTATAGGTCTGCGATTGTAGCTACTTTGTCAAAGAAGCTACTTGATTTTGATTTCCAAGATCCAGCATTGAAGAGCGTGCTGGAGCTGGTTCACGGGTACCTGGAAACCAGAGTCAGCATTATTTCTTCTAGAAAGGTGACTTTCGCTTCTGGCACACAAGTATCTTCACCGGCGAAGGCTGAATTTTTGGAAAAGGACATCACAGAGGGTATCACAGATATTCCTGAACGCACGATCGCCAACGTATCGCTTGAGGTGTCATTCTTGGTCCTACTATGCTCTAGTGACCTCGATATATGCTCTATCACAACACATGCTATTGCCCTCCTCTGCGAAGAGGGGCGTTTAACAGAGAATCCTGACGACCTGGCGAGGAGTAATCTAACAGTCATGCGCAACTTTCCTGTATACTCTGAATTATCCTTACAGACATTTAGGATCACAGGCCCCGTGGCATTCCAAAAACGATTGAGGAGACTACTGACAAGAATGAGCATGCCTGGTCCAGGAATACTTACAGCTTGGGAAGCGGTTTTCACGAGATGGCGGACGCTTTCAAAACATATTCTTTCACCCGGTGTAGCAATCGCTGGTGGGATAGATGATGGACTATTTGCGGAGTGGAGAAATTATTCGGGCTTCTTAGCATCAATAGCGGGATGCTGCATTGCAGATCTCCCGCACCAACTCCGTGCAGATGACCCAACAACGTCTGGTTTGCGTTGGATCGATCGTCTTGCTAGTGACGGTGACCAAATGAGTTTGCTGGAGCGATTTATGAAGCAGTGCTTACAATTACTGGTGTGCAAGCTTGTCAATGTGCGGGAAAATATCAGAGAGGTTCTCGGAACCGAGCTGAATCCCCGGCTCTACCTTCAGTTATTCAGAAGCTTGGAGACGGAGTTCAGTATTTTGTTCGACCCTGGTTTCAAAGATACTCAGAGTGAGAGCCGGACGTTGTTTGCGGAGCAAGCTTGTAGTCTGCTGAAGACTATTGTGGAGAGGTTGGAGGATGCTCAGGATATGTTTCTTACTGTCGACTTGGGAGCACTGACATTAAGCCTTGCGAGATACTTGAACACGCTTAAGGAGGATTACACTACGTTGAGGGTCAAAATTAGGATGTGTCAGTTGGTAGAGCTTCTCGCTAGGAAAAAGGAACTGGTGAATCTCAGGCAGGATATTAGAGTACGAAATAACCTGCTGCAGATTCTTAGCGAGTGGATGCCCCGTCCCCCGAAGGTAAGCCTTTCATCTATTCCCCCAAAACATTCCCCCCCCCCCTCAACCACTAATAGATTTTTTTTTTTTTAACAGGAGCCGAATTACCCAATCAATCCTCGCAAAGACGAGCTCATACGCCCACAACGTGACCTCGACCGTGCCTGTCTCAAAGCCCTTGTAAATTTGCTTCACCGCCTTCCATTACAGCCTCCAGAGACGGCGCATGATAACGCGGATGTGGTTGATGCTCGCTCACAGATGTTCTGCAGCTATTTTACCTTGTTCCTTTCACTGTTGGACTCTAGCCAGCTCGAAAGCGATAGAAGACGTGAATTGCAGGCGGTCTCATTAGCTAAAGACGACGCTAGCAGCTTCCAAGATCTTGCAATCCAAGCACTGAGTAACTTGCTTAGTGCGAACGTAGATGTCGGCTTGAAGTTCAGCTTGGAGATTGGCTACCATGACGATTTGCAGACAAGGACTGCCTTCATGCACGTGCTCACTAATATCTTAACTCAGGGGACTGAATTTGGGGCCTTGGGTGATTCGGCTATTGGCGAGAAGTACGAGAAGCTGATTGATGTGAGTTTTGTGACTAGCTAGTGTAGGGGGAATACTGATTGGGGAAAATTTAGCTACTCGTGAATGACCTCCAGTTTGCCTTGGCCTTGTGCGACAGTTGCCCCAGCAGTGAGGTTGACGAGATGAGCATTGCATTGCTTAACATCTTTGATTCACGAGGCCTGGGGTTGACCCTGCTGAAGGAGCTCATCGAGCAAGAAGTTGCAAACACAGGTCAGTTTCACTCCATACCTTCTGAGGGCGACATAATATGACTGTAGCTAACACTATAATAGAGAGTGAATCGGAGCTTCTCCGAAGGAACTGTGTGGCGACAAAAATGCTTTCCGTCTTTGCCAAATGGAAGGGATCGGAATATTTGCGCAATGTCCTCCAGAAGGTCCTCCAGCGGGTAATCATTTCGTCTGATAAGCTTGGTCTAGAACTCGACCCAACAAGGACTCCTTCGACGGAAGAGCTACACCGGAACGAGTTGCAACTACGATATATAACCAAGGTGTTTATCGATGAGATCTGTAAATCTGGGAACATCGTCCCGAATTCTTTCCGGTGGATCTGCCACACTATCACTACCTGTGTAACTTCACGGTTCCCAGAAGCAAAGTTTACTGCTGTCGGCGCGTTCATATTTCTTCGATTCTTTTGCCCAGCAATAGTCGCGCCCGACTCGGAAGGGCTCGTCAATAACATCCCAAACAAGGAGATGCGGAGAGGACTGCTGCTGATTGCCAAGATTGTGCAGAACCTTGCCAACAATGTCTTGTTCGGGGCTAAAGAGCCTTACATGATCCCGCTCAACGATTTTCTCACGGCAAATATTTGTGTGGTCACGGCGTTCCTCCGTGAAATTTCTAGCCTGCCGAAGAAGCAGGAACCGGTTATTGCACAGGAGTCCTTCGATTTTGGCAGTAGTGTTGCCCTTCATAGATTCTTGTATGACCATTGGGAGATTGTACGACAGAAGCTCATTTTCCAAGAGAAACACAAGGCAAGGTTGAATGGGGAGAAGAGTTTTTCCGCGGATGCTGGACCATCGAACTTGCAGTTGTCCATTACGAAATTCTCAGGTCTGATCAGTACGTTGGGGGCTCCGCCATTAGACATTAGTTTGGGGAGACCGACACTCACGGGTAATATTCAACCGGCTTACAGCAGGTATCAACATTTCATGCTGAGGAACTCTGGCAGAAGTGTGGAAAGTATTCTTGCTGCTAGAATTGTTTACGATGGTGGAGAGACTAAAGATAACATGCCGGTTATCTGCTTCGTGCTGAGGAATGTCAATATCGGAACTGTAGATCCTGATCTACTGATCTACTGCTACTTGAAGGTTTGTTACCCCACTCACTATCCCTTCCTGGTTGGTACTGATGTTCGATGGTATAGATTGCGAGCAGGATGTGGCACAAACCCTTCGCAGTGCTCATTGACGCGACTTGCTACAGTCTGAACAATGAGATGCCAGACGAGCTCTACAAGAAGATTGACAACCTTATGCCCCCTGAGATGGTCAAGAATTATAGCAGGTTGTACATTTACAACATGAACACTGCTTTTCGCAAGTTCTTCCGCCGGCAATTGCGTTATGCCGTTCGTGATGAGGCTAACGCCTGGAATCCGAACAATATCGACTTTATCATGTTGGGCAGTCTTGCGGAGTTACAACAGCATTTCAATCTTGGCTCCCTACACCTCCCCAAGGAAACAATGAGCTTTCTGAGTGATCCCCGATATATGTATCATCACATCACGCGGTTATCGAAGACCAAGGGCAAAATAGAGGTGGTATTCAAGATCGGCACTCAGTATATCCAGATCACGCCGACAAAGAAGCAGGAAATTGTCGCCGGGTTGAAGATGTCTGCTACCATAAACGATATCTTCCGATTGAACGATGTGGAGGAAGCCAACGCGTCCTTCCACACCGATGAGGAGAATGCCTTCGGAATTAAGACTGACAATGGGAAGCTCACCATGTTCTTCTCTAGCCCAAAGAAGAATGAGATTGTCCAAACTCTCAAGAACTCAAAGTCGAAGTACTCCAAGGATAACAGGCCTTCAAAGCTCAATGAGAGGACAATAAGGCCAGAGGATGTCCCCGGAACCTTGTTAAACATTTCTTTGATGAATATTGCCAGCTATGACCAGTATCTGAGGTTGGCAGCATATAATCTCCTCTGCGCTCTGTGCCAGGCTTTCCGGTTCAACCTGGATAGACAATTTGTCAGTGCAAAAGGCTTGAGTATCCCGACGGACTCGGTGACCCTGATTGTGGGTGTGAGTGAGAAGTTGGCGGCAGCTGAGCCACAGTTGACATTTGATTTCCTGTCTGAATTCTTCGTCGGCTGGGAGAAGTCACGCCCTCAACAGCGACCGCTGAATATCCTCTATATGGCTCCATGGTTGGCAAATCTTCATTCACAGGTGCTTATGGGCGGGGAGGATCCTGAGCGCGGGAAAGAACGCCTGGCAGCCATCGCAAGGAAGATGATTGATATTACGGTGCGGGAACCAAGGCTCTATACTTCTTTCCAGCAGAACGCCTGGTGCATCATTAGCAAGGATGAGGGGCTATTGGATGTGTTCGTTGATGAATTGGTTAAATCGGCAATGAACTTTGGGTTTGGATCGGAGGGGGCGGAAACGATCGGCTCTATCGCGTCGAGTTTCGGAACTCTGACCATCCGAGGGAAGATTATTGCTAGGATCCGGAAGGTTCTTAATAGATCGTCGCTAAGACCGATGAGACATCTAGTGGACAATATTGTTTGGAATGAGATTTGCGTGTTGCTGAGGCTTTGCCTTGCCATCTCTTTTGATAGCAGGGTTCAAGCGCAAATGTATCTCCCCGAGCTCTTCCATATCATCACGATGGTCGTCAATTGCGGATCCATCCTCGTAAGATCTACGGTACACAGCTTACTAGTTAACACGGTTCACTCGATATGTGTCTCGTTCCCGTTGGAGGATGCGAAATTGACGCAGCTGAAGGGGATACTGACGAGCTTATCGGAGCCAAAGCTTTGCTTGCTATTCAGCTTGAATAGGCCAACCAGTAGGGATGCTTTAGCAATCCAAGAACAAAGAAGCTCGGAAACTACTACCGCTACATCTATGGAGTTGATCACCAACCTGCTCTTGGAGATTGTATCTGTCGCCGCACCGTCAACCGATATGGCGAACATATGGCGGGCCCGATGGATGAGTCTCGTCGCAAGTACGGCTTTCCAGAGCAACCCAGCAATCCAATCTCGCGCATTCGCGGTCATGGGATGCCTTGCTCGGGAGGATGTCGACGACGATCTACTCTACCAGGTGCTTGTGGCTTTGCGCGGAGCCCTAGCCAGATACTCCGAAAGCGGAGATCACGAAATGCTAGCCAGCATTGTTACGAGTCTGACCAAGATGATGGAGAACCTTCAACCGACCTCCCGCTACCTCTACCAACTATTCTGGCTAGCGATGTCACTCGTCCGCGTCGGCCACGGGCAAGTCTTCACCTGTTCTGCAAGTCTCCTAGAAGCAACCCTAAAGACCATCGCCTCATCCGGCGAATTCAAGGACAACCGCATGGTCCCGGTGCTCCTGCAGGGGCGCAGCCAACTCGAAGAAGCCACCGCCGCAATCGACGACATCTACAACATCAAGTTCAACTCAGAAAGCTTCCACTTTGCCGTCTGCGCAACACTAACCAAAGGGCTCCAAGACCCATCCACAAAGCCTTCAGCCCTGCGCACACTCACCGCCTTCCTGGAAGTAATCTCATCCAACACCCCAGAGAACTCACAGTGGGGCGTGGACGTGCCCGTACCACCCTACCTTCCTATGGTGCTAACCCGCACTACCAGTACATCAGAAATGAAAGAGGTCTTCTGGATAACTGGAATCGCCCTATCAGAGGAAGACACCGCCATGGACAGCGGCAGCGGTGGCGGCGGGTGCGACACGTGCACGAAACTGACGCCGATGATAGACATCATGTCAGAGCAGAACCTCCTGCTCATCGGCGCCCTCGCCGTCGTCGACTTTCGCTCGTGCGAGGAGAGCATACAGAAGTTCACGCTCGCCCTCTTCACCCGCATGGCCGAGCGTCGTCCGGAGGTGCTCCTGCTACTCTATGACCATTTGCTGGAGTACCTGGACGAGGTGCTCAATAGTTCACATAACCCCATGCTGCTGAAGGAGGCGAATGGTCTCATGTGCGTTGTTAGCATGGACTCTAGATTCGCGAATCGCGGCTCTGCAGCGAAAGAGACGCTCGCATATCGCCTTTCCCGGTGGGGACTGAGCGGGATTTGGACGGCGACGAGTTTTAGAAGTACCAAGGAATTTGAGAAGAGGTGTGCTGGGTTGACGGACAGGCTGATTGAGGTTTGCATTTCGTGATTCTTTTTTTTCCCTTCGTTTGTTTGCTTGTTTGGCGGTGTAGGTTAGGGGGGGGGGCTAATTTATCGTATGTATGATAGTATATCATTATTTGATTGTCTGGTGCGGCTTCTTTTCTCTCTCTCTCTCTCTCTCTCTCTCTCTCCTTTGTTCTCGTCTACGGGGAGGAAGACATTCGCTGTAGCCAGCTTTCCTTTTGTTTTATTTTATTTGGGACATTTCTCGACTCGTGCTTGTTATACGTGTTCATTGATTGCATCGGATGGTGTGGGGCGTTTTCTCTTCCTTTTTCCCTTCCTTTTTCCTTTTTCCTACTTGCTCGTCTGCGATGTTTTTCGTTGTCCTTCTTTTTACCCATTTCCTTGATGATATCGTGATGATTATGGATGTATGGATGGGTGGGTGTGCGGACGAGTGAACGGGTGGAGTAAGGCAATCAGCGGGACGGAACGAAAGGTGAATGAATAGATTGGATGGGAGAATGCCGCTTGGTTGAAAGGGTAATTGTATTACGGTTTTATGATATGATGGATGTATCGTCAGGAAAGTGGTATTTTGCGAGTGAGTTTCTGTGCTTTGCAGGCTTTCACAGTGCGAGGTTGTCTTGTTTGTGGGAAGCACGATGGCATGGTGTGTGTTTTGATAGTGATAGAGCTCCTGCTGTTTTGAATTGGAATTGATGCATTATTTGGTATGATTCTGAAGGGGTCGAACGAAAAAGGACTACCCGAAAAGATAAAATGGAGAATAAAGGCAAGGAAACTATACAATGACAATCCAACCGATCTATGCTATCCGCTTCAATGCTAGTCCCCGGCCCAACAACCCAACCCGGTACAACCCCCGCATCACAAGTGCGGCATCCCGAAACTCGCCATGCACAAGTTCACAATACTAACCACCCCTTCACCCAAAATCAATCCCGAAGCCAGAGCCACCAACCCAGCCTCTGTGCCCTGCCCCCGTCCAGCAAACCACCACTGCACAAGCCCGCCAAAAACCCTAGCCAGGGTGAAGCTCGGAACGTTATACATGCCCACGGCCACCGCAATTCCTCCGGGCAAATACCGCGCCCACCTCCCCTTCCCCGACGCGGCCCACCCCCTCAATGCAGTAATCACCGCGAACAGCGCCGCAAAGCCCACCGCAAACCCCCTTGCACCCTCCGGCAGCCCCTGCCCGAATACCAGTCTTGAGCAGTCGATCCACACGTATGCCGTGGGGACTTGGAATAACTTGCCGGGGACCGGGTATACGGATGTGTATAGACGGTACACGCCGGCGGAAATGATGGCGCCGTAGATGGAACCGAGGAGTTGGCCGTGGAATTGTGCCCGAGGGGAGGCGCCAATGAGGTGGCCGGTTTTCAGGTCTTGCATTATGTCACCGGCTTGTTGGGCGCCGGCTTCCGAGATGGCGCCCGCTACTAGGTTAGTGATTATTGAGGAGGGGTGGTTGGGTGGGGTTATCAGGGCGAAGAAGAGTTGGGTGAGTTTTGAGATGCCCGAGACGGGGTTTAGGTCTGTTTGGCCTGGGGGGTGGTTAGCCTTGGGAAGGTTTCTGATGGGAGTGAGGGGAATACCGAGTGCGCGGACTCCCATTACACTGAGGATTAATGCTAGGAGGAAGGCTACCACGGTAGCGTAGAGAGGGACTACGCTGAAGACGACTTTTACAGCGACAACACAGAGCAGGCCAGATGCTAGGAGGCCTATTACTACGGCTTTCATGGGGACGAGGTGCTCCTCCGGGGCATCCTCCTCAGGCGATTCATCGTCTTGTTCACTCACTCTTGACCTCCTACCACTTCTCCGTCTGCAAAGTCCCCAGGTTTCGTCTTCTTCCTCATATTCACATTCATTCCCACCACCACCGCTCATAAGTCTCTCGTACCCCTCCCCACTTCTTGGCGCCTTGCGCTGTCGCCAGAGAGACTTGATAATTGGTTCTAGGACTAAACCACCAAGGGAAACCACGCTGTCGCTCAACATGATGCCCAAACTAACCCATATAATCCATCCGCGACTGCCGGTCGCCCAGTCACTCACGAGGCCAGGGGCCCATCCTTTATATCTTGCTAACGGGGAAAGTATGCCCCAACCGATTATCGCACCCAGCAGCATGTGCAGCGTTGTACCTGTCCCCATGATTATTCCCTGGCCTACGTATGCTGGGCTAGGGTTCAGTGTCCAGAGCCAGGTACTTGCGGCGGTGGAGCCAAAGATTGGGAGGTCTCGGAGAATGGGGAAGAAATAGGAGACAAGGGTCTATCAAGTATTAGCCAACCAATCATTGCAGCTTCAGCACCCGGGAAGGGAGGCAAACATAAGTCCCACTAAGCGCAAAAGAATAAACCAATAGCCTGGTCTTCTGCCTCCAGCTCTCCCTCCTTTCTGCATCCTCCTCCGCTTCCCTATTCCCGTCCCGCTCTTCTTCCTCATCCATGCCAGAAACCAATCTCTCTCGCTCACCCCCACTTCCCACCCCGGCAGCCACCTTTTCGTTCCCGTGCAAAACAGAAATCATCAATGCTGTCGCAGTCCCGCTCGGGAACTTCAATTTCTCCCTGATAATAACCTGCCTTCGCAATGGCACGGCGAAGAAAACCCCAAAGAACGCTACGCCAATACTCCAGAACATCAATTGTGGTGTACCGATTCTTAGCGGACCTCCTTCCTCGGGTCTGAGCAGTTTCTCGAGAGCGGGGATAACGCCAACAAAGCCCGCAGAGAGAGGCATTGAGCCCACGGCCACAGCTACGGTCTGGACGAGGACTGTTTATTATTGGTCGGTCGGTTAGTAGAGTAAGGGAGAGAAGGAGGGGACAAGGTAGAGGTACCGTTCTCAACAGGGGTAAACGGAAACTCCAAGTACTTCGCGCGGCTCTTGAATATCGCGAAGCCAATCAGTGAAGAAGGCATCGACATCATAGATACCCATCCCGCTGTACAATTACCTATTTGTTAGTAATCTCACTCATCCACCCACCATCGCTCCTAGGGAAATAGAGGAACAAACTTTGCAATCCAAAGTACATATTGGAAAAATTCACCACTGTCCCAACAAGCAACCCCACCACCACCGCGCGCAGGGTGAACTGCCTCTCAGCAGCCTGATCCTCCACGCATTCTTGTTCAGCAGCAGAGCCGCCGTTACCCCGACGATGAGAAGAAGGCATTAATGGTATTAGGGGAAGTGGTGATCGAGGTGGCTGGGAGTGAGGAGGTCAAGCCAGCCTGGAGGAAGCAAAAGAGGAAGAGGGGGATAATTAGCCATCAGGTTAGAAATCAAGCCCAGGCTAGACGAATGCGCCAGTGCTCGTGCAACATGTTGTGATATGCCGGAGATGAAAAACAGTGGAGGGTGGGAAAGATCATGAGGACAGGGATGGAATGACGACATTTCCGGGTTGGAACATACATTTTAGAACTTTCATCCGAGTAGTTTTCTGTACGGGGAGAGTGTGTGTGTGCGCAGCGCGATAGCCCCGAGACTTGAATATTTGCAGTGCTGTGACGGATGGGGGATTAGATATACGCGAATATCTGTATATTCTATAATTCCCCCTTCCCCCCTCTCTTCTCCTCCCATCTCCCCTTCCCCCCTTCTTCTCCCAACCCTGAAATACTGATTGTCGGGGCAAACGGCAACCCTCTGCCCGCGCACTTCTGAATGTCCCGATTTACTCCCTTGCGCACGGGCTTTCACGTGACAGATCTGGCTAAGACTTGCAGGGGATCTCGGATCCTTGCTTGGCACCCGAGGAACTTGACCGATACACTACAATGCTGATGGGGATTGGGCGGTTTACGGAGCATAGTATTCCTCGCATTTGCTGTGGTCGTATTTACCGATGGGATCCCATCTCTTATTTACCGGCGACGGCTGTCTGATAGTAGTCCAATAGCGGTTCTGTGAGTGGAGGAACTACCAGTGTAATACTGCTGAATGCTCCGGTGAGAATTTGAGAGTTGTTCAGTACGATGGAGTCGTAGTGGCACCGATTATCCCACGAGATAGACCAGACTCGCGGGGGGGGGATAGTATTTCCTATGATCGGCGTAGCTTCTTCTTCCCTTGTGCTCTGGCTCCGAAAGGCATGGATAACTACTACGCTTACTGTACCCACGCAAGATGTGGTTCTTTTTACCATCTCAGCCCGTCGCCCATGGGGAAACTTACCTACCTGCAGGCAAGCGAGTGACAGGATATGACACTAGGCAGCTCCCACACACGTTGTACACTTCCCCAGAAACCGGTACCCGCCTCAGGCGTAATAGGCTCACCACCCCTCTGCACGTTGCGGACAACATATAAGCAGCTCCAACCCCCAAGTTCCCACAAACCCATCACCTCCGCCGTTACCCCCCAAGCTCCTGACAAGGCTACATATCACCTCCAACAAGGCTTCCAAAAGAAAAAGGAAAAAATAGGCAAACCGAACACAATAGCACCGCCAAAAACCAAACTCGAGTTACGGACCAACGATTCGTGTAGCCTTGTTGCTATAGCCGAGTGTGCGCTCTCCGCGCTACCATACTTGCCCCACTTCTAGTGCAACGACAGGCAGACATGCTGTAGGAATTTGTGCTCATGGCCCGCACCCGGTGCGAGCGTGCTTCATCATGAGTGATATCTTGTGACTGCTTGCGTCACCCTCATTAAATCCTATAAGCCATCCTAAAGGCATCACTCTCCCCCCATCTTTTTCTCCTCTCTCTCATCGACAACACACATCTGACTGCTCCATTAGCGCAAAAATCCCAACTCGATTTCCACTTGCTTTGCGTTCCTCCCGCGAGACCTTCCAACACACGCGACGGGCTACCTTAGACCCCCATCACTCGGACGGAAAATTCTCGCTGCCCGAATGGCCGAGCACCAAGATGGACAGCACATCTCGCACGGGGCATAAAGAGTCCGACCACGAATTGTTATTCGAGACGGTTAAATTCTGGGTGTGAACCGCAGTATTCGGAATCCTCCTTCCTGCTCTTTCCCTCTAGCCCGAGCGAAATGCGTATTCAGAGTGAAGAGAAAGGAGAAACCCACAATGGCAGTATTAGTCGCCAACCTGTAAGTTGGGTTGATAAAAATGCCTCGGGATGTGCCCCCCGGAATGATATCGGGGAAGCCTGCCGAGGGCGCTTGTAATGCTTGTTCACTACTATTGGTAAGTATGATTTCCCGTTCACAAAGTTAGCTGCCCTCACGAGATCTATGGCAGTAAACAAATTTCTGACCTGGTGCGGTTCCCATCATAGAGATGGTACAGTACACTACCTAATTCTTGATTTCACGTCAATAAACACTCAAGGGCACTAGAAAGCGCTCCCCAAGCAATCGAAACGCTAGAGAAATGCGAAAAGAAAAGCCGAAAAATCTCAAGCAGTCCAGGATCGTGTGCATATCAATGTCCACATAACTCGGTTGGTGGTTCCCCACTCCCCTCTCATCATTGCCTCCAATTCCCCAAAATTCACTGGCCCCCATCAGACTCCATAATCCTCCGCAGATCCCAGCCGATCACCGCAGCCCTTAAGAGAGAACCTACAGCCCACTACCATCACCTATCCTAATGCTGGGCTACAAAATAATGTCCCGCCTTGTCAAACCCGTAGTCCTTGCTAAAACCTACCGCCCCGGAGTCGCAGGCCCAGACGGACTCTTATGTTCACTGTGGCCCCGTCCCGTCCTATCCCCTTGGCAGTCTCCCCAGTCCATTGCTAACACTGAATGGCACAACCAAATATCGAGACTTTTTTCCAATGCTTTTGCTGCTACGGCTCAACAACCGGCACGGATTCGGCATGCCCTCCACAACGTTCACGGGGCGGTAGTCTACTTGCGCCAAACATAGCAAAAGCATTTAAAGAATCGAAAGCAAAGGAGGAGCAACTTTCCCGGCTACGCCGAGACTGTTTGAGCTGATAAGTTTGTTTCCTACTTTAGGAAGTTCACCGACTGGATCACATGTTCGGCAAACAAAACAGCTTTCGCAAGGCTTACAAATTTGTCAGTCAATCGTGCCGACAGCCGCCTCGAACCCCTACCGGTATACGGCATCGACACCCAACCAATCGCTGGATTCCCAGCAACTTTTGCGGATATCGAAGCATTTAACGGTAGGCATTCTAATCAGTGGTAATGACATAATCGATTGGAACGATAGGTGCCGAGTTAATCATCTTCCTCGGCCTCCTGAGTTGTACCGTACCAATGGATGGTAAGGTTAGTGATCGCAAAAGGCGTTTTGTCACGTACAGCCGCATCCGTAAAGTTCTCGTTCCATTCCAAGACCCGAGCCCTTGGTAACGCTTTGCCAACCCTTTCTTATTACTCGAGTACAGTATTCGGAAAAACCAATTGTGGTGGGGGTTCGCAATATCCCTGGATGCACATCTGAAGACAGTTACGGTACCTAAAAGGCTTTTCCCGTTCTCTTGGTAATAGGTTCAGTTCCCGAGGTACAGTACCATACAAGGAAGGGGATGAGAACGTTACGGGTGCGGCTGTCCATCGGCTCGGTGAATGATTTAGACCGATTCGCTACGGTCACGGGGAGGTTGACCGCTATTGTGCTTGGCTCTTCCAAATAACATTTTTTTTCTTTGTTGTATTTTGAAGGCTTAACGCTGGATGACGCGTTTAGAGTGAGTCCCATTGCACGATCTCGGATAATTATGCGGGGTGTCTTCGGGGTCGATGGTTGATTGCTGACTGTGGTTTGAGGCGCGGGAGAGTGCCGCACGAGTGCGGGTACTGTACCGTACAGTACTGTGTTGATCGGCGCCGGTTATTGAAATCACTTGTGGCTTGGTGACGGATGACTGTTTCGTGCTGTGAGGGCATAGTAAGTCGATGTACGCACTCCACAGTACCTATACGAGTCGTGCAGGGCTCCCTAAGGATACTTTGACTTGACCGAAAGTGAATCATCGTACCGGATGATATCGTGATGACTTTTCCAATCTTTCGGGGCTACCAACAGAGGCCGCCACTGGAGCCCCACCAGTCCAGGAACTCGGATAATCGCCGTTCAATCCATTCACATTATCAATCCTTTCGCTACGATAGAAGGCAGCGGAAGTGAAAGGAAGAAATCAGGTCGCCGAAGTGCGTCGCTTGACTCGTATATCCGGCATTGAAAGCAGTCCGTCCGTATTATGCGGTGGTGAGTGAGTACTGTACAGTACGGTACAAGTACCGTGCACCGGCTCTCAATCCAGGCCAACCCTTCGAGTCAGATATCAACCAACGATATGCCCATTCGAGCAAGTCCAAAGAAACCCCATCCGGTGACCCCGTACGGTAGGCGGGAGAGCATGCCTTCGTACGTGGAGAAGAGGCATTTCCAACTGGAAATTCCAAACAATAAAAAGTATCTACCGTACAGTCTTGGCACGAAAGGAGAATTATTTTACGATTATTAATTCCGCTCCAATGCAATTCCGCCCCGCACGACCGAGCAGAAATGGTCGGCCGAGAGATCCGGCCAGACTTTCGTCGCAACCGGGTCAAAAGAGACCACCACAGCACGCGGCAGCAACAGCGACGGCGAGAAAAGCGAATAGAGTAAAAACCACAAAAACCCCTCCCCACCCAACCAACGGTAAAAAACGTACATACCCACCACCCACAGCCCAAAAACGAGTGATCCCTCATGACCGCCGCAACGGGAACGCCGTCAAAACAAAGTGTGGCAACCCCCTTTCCACTCCTCACAATGACATAATTTGATCCCCCCCCCCTTTCCGCTCCACCCCACACCAAGGCACCGGTAACCGGTACCGTACCGTATCGCGGCGGGAATTCATGATGTTTCCGGATCGTCATTCCCGGAAGTACCGTACGGTACCCCAAAGCGGTCGGAGGATGATTGCGGGGGGATGTCGTGAGCCGGGGGGTTTTGCGCGATGGTACCGTAACAAAGAAAGCGCTTCACGCCAATCCCGTGCGTCACCGCCCAGAAAGGGGATGGGAATGGGCCGTGTGCTCGTGCTGTGCTGTACGGTGCCCAGTCGAGTGGGATGGGGTGGACTTGCCGGGAAGGGTAATTCATTCCCCTCTTCGTGTCGTGACGGGTCCAGCTGGTCCCGTTGGTGCTGTGCGAGTACAGTACCGGTGCTGCGGGAGGAGAGCTGTTCGTCGGTTCTCGTGTGCTCCCCCCGTTCAGAGATCCCATACGAGTAGCTACTGTGCTGGATGGGGAAGGGCGCTCTACCCTAGTACCGGTACTCCACGGTACCGCACTTCGCTGGGTTCGTCGGTGGATCTACGGTGCGTGACGCAGGGTTAAACGTGCTTATAGGTCTAGCGTAGCACGGCCTGATCGAATTTCCAACAGGGCAGAAAGGGTATTTTTTTAAAAAAAAAAATTTTCCTCTGGGCTTCTGGAATATCAAGAGTTGAGGGTTCCATTCAAGTTCCGTCGGATTACCGCTGAGCACGTCACAATAGCTACACATGGTCATTCCTCCCTTTCTGTTCTAAAACATGCTCGAGTAAACTTGTGTTCATCATTGTGTTCATCATTAAGCTATCACAGCGCACAAATTCATTACCATAATAATAATATTATCCTAACTATGCTACCAGTGACTAAGCAGCAGTAGTGAGTAAATTCTACCAACTCCAAAACGTCTAACCCATCCCCATATACTCGTACATAATCATATAGCATGAAATACACAGACATAGAAACGGACGAATATCATACTCGCACACGGCATATACAAAGCAATAAACACCAGACAGCCCCAAAAGCGAAGCGAAAAAGTCAAAGCCAAAGCGGAGTGTGCAATCGCAAAAAAACGCCATCCTTTCCATGATTGTGATTTCCTTTGAGCAAAAAAAAAAAAAAACCCCCGCTTGTCTCTCTAAAACAAATAAGGGAATCGAACGAAAAATGATAAAGAAACGGAAAAATAATAGGGTGAACAAAAGTAACCAGCACGTTGTCACAAAAAACAGTCATGACAAAAAAGAGGGACCGAGACAGGTGTTGGACCGTGCCACGGTCGAAAATTATGCACCCGCAACCCCGATCGACCAGTAATAAAACTTGTAGCATATAAAACCCGCCCAATATTATCCTCAGGTTTCCAAATCAACAAGGAAAGGCTAAAAAAATAATAGAAAGCCAAATTATTGCAAAAATGTAACGTGGAATCGGAAAGGAAAAAGGAAGCGAGTAAAAAGGAACAGACTCCGGAGAAAGGAGAGTACTTCCAGATATGATTGACGGCGGATATTTGTTTTCGCGTGAAAATAAGGAGTAAGAAAAAAACCTCGTTCCAGAAAAAAACAAAAAAATGAGAAAAAGGATAAAAAAAGATCAAAAATGGACCTGGCCGCAGCGCGGTGAGCAACGGCTGTCGGATTTAGTGACGTCATACCGCATTGTACTGCCATGTCTTGGCAAAAACAAGTGATTTTTTTTTTTCCGTGGCTGCTTCCATCCTTCTAGCATGAGGCGAGCAACATGTGTGTGTGTGCGTGCTTTTTCGATCGTCCCAGTTGCCGATCGCTTGCAACAGGATTTTCGAGAATGTGCTTCAACGAGAAGGAGTGCCCATCATCGTCACCATCATCATCGACGGAAGCGAAGCGATTGCATCTTTTTCTAGAAATAGTCCTATTTGTCGATACCATGCTTAACCTAGAAAAGCCATCATATATTAGCAAATTGTGCCATCACATTGGGCGCAGGGCTCAGATCCCATTTCGCTCCAGCTGTGCTCATGTCGCCGGATTGAAGTCGCGTTTTTTTGGCGGTGGTGACGCGCACCAAAAGAGAAGCGACTTCAATCCGGCGATATGGGCATACTATTATTGTAGAATCAGAGTGGTATTTTACCTTTTTATGACGAGTAAGGGCATCTTGTCTGCTGAACGTCTTTTCGTCATTACAGATCTCGCATCTGACCTTCTGCCGGTTTGTATTGTGAATGGTATCTTCATGGCGAGTCAGGTCATAGGGCCGGGAGAAGATGGTGTTGCAAGGCTTGTTGGTAGTAGGGTTGATCCGAGTACACTTGTGAGGGCCGGGGTGATGAGATTTGATGCTCGAAAGCGGAGTGGATTGTCTGTGGGCTTCACGTCTATGCTTTGACATCTTGGTGGTGGTAGGGAATCTTTGTGAACAGCCGGGAACCGTGCAAGTGTAGACGCCTCTGTTGGCCTTGGACTCGGCAGGCTTCGAGTTTGGCGAGTCGGCGGGATTGTAATCGTAGTCATGCTCCTCCTCGACGGCAGAAGCCTGAGAAATGGGATCGGACCCATCCTCTTCGCTGTGCCTGCTCATCTGAGGATATGTGTAAGGAAAGCCAAGCTGTGCGTACTGTTGGTTGCCATTGCCAGCATAAAGCTGAGGATTGAAATTCATGCTCACGTCGCTCTCCCTCCTGCTAGTAGCCATACTGCCAAAGCTCTCCTCAGTCTTGATGCCAAAACTGTGGTTAGATTGAGCGTCGTCATCACCGTGAATAGAGCTCTTATAGCTCCCACCATGGGCACTTCCGTCCTGAGAGTATGCGTCATCCTGAGGGAAAAGGCTGCCTTTGACTTCCTCTTCCTCGGGCTCGCAATAGTCGACGTAAGCATCCTTGGGCGAAATGGTCTTGGGCGCCTCGTTGCTCCCAGAAAACCCATGTTGAATCTGTCGAGAGAGCAGCTCGGCCTCTCGCTCGGCTTCCTGTTCCCGCTGAGCGCGAGCAGTGCCAAATCCCACAGGCAAAAGCGAAGTAGTTCTTGAAGGTGACTGGGGCAGTGGGAACTGGTTAGCTCTAACGGCGGGGTGGAACGGAGAGTTGTCACGGAATGGCGAGTGGTCGCGAGTAGTCGGGGGAGTGGCGCGAACCATCGAGTGCTGAGTCTGCGCCTGATGAAGAAATGTCGGGAGCTTGGAATTCACACCGTTTGAATCCTGCCTCGGCCGAGAGGCGACTGAAGTGCCGGGCGCAATGCCGGGATTGAAGAGTTCATCTTGAATTGCGTCCGAAATCGTTCGAGCAAGCCTAGGAGTGGGAGTGTGGATGTCTGATTCGGATCGTAAGTAATGCTCCATCCATGCTTCAACTAGATAAGAGGTATCCTCACGAACTGCAGGCACTGGAGCACCGCACCCCTCAGCGCCATCGCTCGAACCTGGGGAGGCAATGGGCGTTGCAGGGGAATGTAAATCCACATCCGAGAGGGAAGGCCTCGAGGAAGCGGAAAACTGACTCTGGGCATGAGGCGAGAGCGCTGGCGGATCTTCGTCGTCTGAGCCATGATGCTGTGCTTGGATTATTTGGCCCATATTCAAGCCTTGGTTCCTAAATTGCGGGAGGGTTTGAAGGTATTGATGTTGCTGCGTGGAAGGCCTCGAGAAGTCATTGTTGTCCGGTCGAAGGCCAGGGTAGTAGTGTAACCCGGGTCTCGAAATATGCGATTCGGACTGTGGTGCAGCCACGGGGAACCCATTTCCAAACCTTGAATTAGGTGTAGGCGAAGCCCTGTGCCCAAAGGAGTGGGCCGAATCGTATCTCCGATTCACCTGTTGCTTCTGATGGTGATCCGCGGAGATATGCATTCCATCATCGCATAACTGAAAGTCTTGTGAGGATTGTTCGGTGGACATGATGGCCACCCTTGAGCGAGAAGGGGAAGGTGACGAGTGAGTAGATAGATTAGTAGGTGAGGCAGGCTCGGAGACCCTCTGCAGGTTGATGTGAGGGCTCAGGTTGATGTTCCGGGTTAAGGGTTGAGAGAGCGAGTTGTATGGGGGAGGGTAGTCTATCGAGTGCTCGTAATCGATAAATCCGCTGTCGAACTCTTGTTGTAGCTTCTGTCTCTTCTGGGAATCGGTGAGGGAGGATGGCGAGGAGTTATAGGAAGTGTAGTGTGAAAGACTGTTGAGGAAGTAGGGAGCCGTCGGGTAAAGGGAGCACTGAGGTGATGGCGCTCTCATGATAAAAGTAGTAGTAGACGTCGAAGTGGTAAAGTGGGTGAGGAAATAAGTTCGGCTCAGGAGGGGCAAACGGCCTTTATGAATGCACGATAGGATTTCAGTCTCGTGGGTGGTTCGGAATTCCGGAAGTAGAATAGGATGACGCTGTACAGTAGGTCTTGTGTTAGATTTAAAGCAGCGAAAACTATTGGTAGTGGACGGTTTATGGATTGGAGGGGTGGGGGACAATGGAAGGGTATGAGTAATAGGGAGCCCCGGAAGCAAGCTATTATTTCCAATTGAATTGAGGACTAGGGAGACAGGCAAGGGGGAGCAGCAGAAAGCTGTTAGGAAAGGGTATGTTCGCGTTCCTCTCGTTGTGTGCGCTGCGTGTGTGTGTGTGTGTGTGTGTGTTCTCTCTCTCTCTGAATCTTGGGGAAAGTTCTGGAACCTACGAGAAGTTTATAGATACAGCAGCACACAGCAAGCTGTGAGTGCGCCTCGGAGACCACCTAAGCAAGGACAATGATGGTTGCGAATGCTCTTCCGTTCGTTTTTCCTTCAATGGCGATTGGGGACGATTTGATCGGCGATATAATCGAGGTGTTGTTTACGGCTGCCGAAGCTGGCGTGGACTAGTGGAGGTTTGGTGATTGTAGTAGTTTGTTAGTTGTGGAGCACAGTCGTCTCAGTCGTCGTCGTCCTGGTCGTGGGGCTGAGCGAGCGAAATGGATGGAGCTGATGCAGTCGAATAGAGGTAAGTTTTTTTTTTTTTTTCGGGTCTGCCGACTGTCCTGTCCCTTATGAAGCAAGGAATTATGTTCTTGAATGTTGGAGAAGACATGGCTGCACATCGTGGGGATTATATGCGGTTAACAGTTGCAAACCAAGTAGTCGGCAGAGGTTCGTGTGGAGGGGTGCGTCATAGACTTAGAGGGAGAAGCGAGAAAAAAAATCGCTGTGGAAAGTGAAAGTGAAAAAAAAAAATAGGGAAAATTTGGCAACCGTCCGGCCGCTACCGTACCGCAGGGTACAGTACGGCACTGCTGGGGGCTCGTCCCATGCCCAGCCTCATCCACCACCACGCCCAATCCCACACCACAAAAAATGAAAATGCAGCTCCAACCGCATCAGCAATATGCACCAACCAACAAGAGAGGCAAGGGTCTCTTTGCACCCTTCTCTCATCCCACTCGCGAAGGGCCTGCCAACTGATGCCAAACTACCCTCAGTGCTCGAGTACCGATATGATACTCGTATGGTATGTATGATACACCACCCAGTTCAAAAGTAAAAGCTCCCGAGATTCAGACGGTAGACCGGATGAATAAGCGAAAAGCCTCGGTAGTATCGGGGGAAACAATTCCCACCATCCACCAATAATGAAATCTTGTATTTTTCCCCCCCCTCTCCCTGCGGAAAAACCACCATGAAGGATCCTGTTTTTTATTATTATTATTATTATTGTTGTTGTTATTATTATTATTACAAGTATTACCTGCTCGAAGTGCATCTGGTAGACCCAAACTTAGTTGGGTGAGATCGGAGTGTGATGCGCAAGTAGAGGCCATTTTTAGAAAGAAAGTATCATATCCATCATCTTCGAGTACGAGTACTCGAGTACATGCTGGAGCACGGTACTGTACCATGTGCCGCAGGCTCTCAACTTCGGACGATTTTTCTTCCATCTTTTCTGCCTCCACCGAAAAAGAAAAAGAAGAAAAAAACTTGCACCTCCACGATGTGGCAGTACCGTACCAGCCGTACGGCGCTCCAGTGCTCGTACAGTAGAGTACCGTACAGTACCGTTCCTGGTACGCAGCAAGCGAATCCACTCCTGGTCGTTGCAACCAAGACAAGGGAGGTTTACTCAGCACAGGACTGAAGCCGAGGCCCGCACGTGAAGCTCGCTTGCACCGAGCCAGTCTCCACTAGCAGCTACACACGTCCCCGCTGCCGTACCATTTCACTTTCCCTCTGTGCTGAAAGTACCCTCTCACACCGCGCCCCCCTTTGCCCTTACATACCGCATCATAGTTACCGTACCATAATTCACCATTTCCCCATTCCAATGCGCGGGCACAGTACAAGCCACTGCTAGTACCAAATTATACTTTCTGTCCAGACCTCATCCCTAGCTCCACTGCCATCCCCACCCTATCTACCACGCCTGCATCGTCACGTATCGCATGTAGCCGCTGCCCTAAATCACTATAGTATCGTACAGATTCATTTCTCCCAGCTCCACGGAACAGAATTTTAACTACCCCAACCAACCAATCGATCAACCAATCACCCCCCACCTCTCCCTGTTTTCTTTTTGCACAATTGTTGGGGAAGACGGAGCAGGTGCTTGCACGGTATCAAACTCCACCATGTGGACGAACAGGCACGGCGTACCTAGTGAAAAAAGTACAGTATGTACTCGTACACAGTGCATTACGGCACTCTATGCTTTTTTCGGTTCTCCGACGCGCCAAAGCCTACGAGTCCCAATCCCACCGTCCGTCCCGTCCGCTGAACGAAGACACGGGGCGGGGGCGGAGACAGGTGAGCTCGGGGTTACCGAGAAATCAGGACGCGAGATTCAGACCGTTGATGACGCCCGCCTGAAAGTGAGCAAATACTACACGTAAAAAAGCAGCTTACACACACACACCCCATCATATCACACCTAGGGCTTCTCGGAACGTGACCCCGCTCCTCCCCGATCCTAGGATGGCGTACGGTAGCTGCGTCGCCTCCCATAATATGCAGACTAATGCAGTACGGTACTTGTGCCTAAGCTTACCGTACCTCCGTACCGGTACTCTACCCAAGTGCTATCTATCCGCTCCCTCTTTCCCCCTTCCACAGGCGCTGATAGAGCTAGTCCCGCAGAATATATGGATTAGTAAACGTCATGCTCAGCCAGGTATCATATCATAGTTTTTTTTTAAAAAAAAATCACCCTTTAACCTATGACGCTTGAACCAATTTGCACCACCCTACCTTGCCTCACTTTAATTGTCATACCGGTACTTGTACAACTGGACTTCCCCATTCGACCGGCCCGTGCAGAACTAAACTAAGATCTCGATAATCGAAGATTGAAAGGAGTGAGAAAGAAAAA
>QLOI01000967.1:5826-27409 GCA_003313605.1 Tuber umbilicatum
CCCCCCCCGCTTATTACCTAGGCAGGGCCCCGTTCCCAAATTCTCCATGTCCCAACCGTGCGGGGCCCTGCTTTCCTTATCGAGTAACCACAAGTGACTAGAGCAAAATTGGTTTAACCCCAAATCCTGTTATCACATCCAAAGTACATGACCACACTATTATATAGTTATTAGGTATTTGATCCTCAGAGGGTATGACTTTGGCGTATGACTTACAGTGTATCATTTTGGCTATAGAGCCCCAGGCGTAGGGTTTTGAACGTATGGTTTTGGGCATATGGTTTTGGGTGTACAGTTTTGGGTGTACGGTTTTGGGCGCATGAGTGAATGACCTCTTTCCACCTAACTAGCTTGGATACTGGCGGATCTAGTTTGACTATTTACTAAATTGCTTCACATATACACAGGACTAATGAGAAACAACTATCTACACTTTCAAGTTCACAAGTGATTTCTGCCACCATTCCGGCACTCTGCTGAATTCCCACAATGGCTTTCCCATCCTCTCCACTTATGCATCATGTACCACCTGGTGTGTAAAGTGGACTACACTATAGCGATGGCCCATGAAAGATCCTATATAATGCTCCACCGCATACGAGTGCATGAAAATAACGGAGCCTAGATGGTATATGTCAGTAACGCATGTAGATGATGAGAGAAAAGTCTAGTACCAGGAGGACAATCAATCTTAACTCCAAGCTCTGGGAAGCAGGCATCACTGGCTTTAAAATCTCCCAATACAACAACCGCACACCATCTATGGCATAAGTCTTCCACATCCTTGTAGTTATTGGTATTCGCATTGATGACTGGTGAACGTGAAGTCCATATCCCAAATGCTTCATCAATATTGTCTGCCCTTTCATAGTAAATGGTCCCGTAGACCGCCTTGTATTCGGAGTACTCTTTAGGGGGAAATGCATGAAATAAAGCCTCCACAGTTTGAGTCAATGGGAGAAGCTTTTGGGCAGATACCCTCAGTGTGTAACGGGGGCTCCCTGTGGGAAGATGGATCCCAAGGATGTGGCCATACCGAAGCTTTCTTCGTACACAAAATGAAGAACAAATATGTAAGGGAGAAAACCTTAACGGTGAAACTTAATATCGTTAAGCCGCAGCTTTGCTCAAACAAGTTCTCGAGAGGATAGTTGATCGTCCTAGGAGAAGAGATCTCGTATATACTTAAGTAGAATTATATTGCCAGCTCCTCTGCATCACTTCTAAGCTCACCACCATTGCGAGCATGCCCATCTCCTCTGGGGCTTGGGTTAACATTCTACTGAATGTCAGCCGGCTCTGCTAGTTCATTATCCGACATGAAGTGTCCATGCAGTATCCTGATACATGCATTCAACTATAGGAGAAAAACTATTCACATCGTTGTCCTGTTAGTGGCAAACTAACAGGTTACTGATAAGCGAGTCTAATATCGAACTCACTGTCCCATACGTATTCGTCTATGCAAGTCTCGTGGACAACCACTCAATGGTACCATTACGTTTTACAAGTCTATCGTCTTCTACTGTCTTTGACACAATAGCTTGGTCTACGGACTCCCACGACGAGCTACTTAAGCCATTGGCTTATACGGGCGCTACCCGTAGCCACTGACGATAAGCACCTCAGTCAAGACAAGATTACTACGATCTAGAGCTCGCTAACAGCCTCCAGACATCTTACAGTCTTTCGGAGACATACAGGAGTCGAAGATCTACCACTTAACCTGAGGCCTCCCGGGCTTCCAGTACACCTTGCATACCGACTACCGTAGGTGTATAAGGATCAGTGGTGTATGCACTCAAGAATAACTTCTTGTGTAACCATTTGATCGCCCCATGCCGCCTCATATATCCTGCGAACAGCTTCTGGTCAGAAGGACGGCGACAACGTATACGGGATTACGCGGCTGTCTTCAATCATAGGCTTTTACTAGTAAACCAGTAACTTCCCTTCAGTTGGCCCATGACGAATTGTCTATTCATCGGGGCCAGAGAGTGGTGTTGGACTCAGATTTTACAACGTTCACCAAAGGCATGATTTTCTTCGGTTCATAGCTCAACAACAGATTACCCGATTGAGCCCAGATCCGAACCTCATATATAATCTTGCGTAACAAACATTCCTTTGACTTTCTCTGAAACTTCGCGTAACCTTTTACACTCAAGGTAGTGTAACTCCTATCCAAAAGTAGGGTAACCTCTTTGTCAAGGTATGGTAACTATACTCCTTAAGGTAGGGTAACTACCTGCCTTAGGTAGGGTAACTCAGCGGAACTCTTGGAGACCTTCCGAACTCGCAGCATAGACATTCCCTACCTACCCGGTATAGCTTTTTTAGTTTGCAGTCTAAGCATTACCATTTGCTTACTCTACATGGTAACTCTTTGGTTGAGTTACTTGACTAGCCTAACCTTAACCCTTCCGGGCTCCGGCATGGGATAAGACTAAGTCTACTGTAAGACCCAGCAGGGTGGTTACATCACCCCTCTCTTCTCTAGGACCACCCTTGGCCTCTAGCGTTTTCGTTAATTTCCAGTTCCCCGGTCTGCCACCCTATGATCCCTGGGTTTCGACCGGTATTGTTTATGGAAATCTACGAGGGCTTGTGTGCCTGTTCCCTCTAACATCTCATACTGCTCCTAGGAGTTATACTCTGGACAATAGCCCTTCCAAGCCACTAAGTATTGGACAAATTGCTAGGGGAATTTCTGACGAGCTCCCCCATACCAACGGCTGTCAAGGATGGTCTCAATAACATAACTAGGCTCATTATCTATTATATCGGGAACGGGTACCTCTACTGTACGACTGCCAGTTGAGTCTTCCCTATATGGTTCTAAAAGGCCAACATTGAAGACTGGATGTATACCCCAACGTTCGGGGAGTTGAATTTCATAAGCTGCTGAACCAACCTTTCCTAAGACCACAAATGGTCCGAACATACGATGATCAAGTTTTTCCATCGGTCGCTTGGTTCGTATGTTTTTTCGATCCAACATTACTCGATCGGCCCTCTTGGGTCGACCAGCATTAACATCCTACAACATAGTATGCTCCGGTGCTGGCAATCTGTTCTGATCATGCCACTTCCGTTGCCTCTCTTGAGCCTTATGTAAAGTGTCTCGAATTTCCATCCATGTCCCTTTCCAATCCTTAACTAATAGCTCGCTGCTTGGGTGTATACCTTGACTTTCTGATATGGACCCGGACCAATTTGTTTCTGGATTAAACCCATAATTGATCTCAAAGGGAAACACCTTGGTCGATTCCGACATAGAAGTGTTATAAGCATATTCCGCCGAGGTAAGTAGCTCTGCCCAGTCGTCCTGTTGGTAGGAACAATAACTCCGAATGTATAGCTCCAAAGTCTGGTTTACCCTTTCAGTCTGCCCATCAGTTTCAGGGTGGAATGCCGTGGAAACATTCAGTTTAACTCTTAGCAATTTCATTAATCTAGTACAAAACTTAGAGGTGAATCGGCTATCACGGTCCGATATGATACTCTTTGGTAGACCATGGAAACGCCAAACCTCCTTTAGGAACATAAGGGCTAAGTCACCTATAGGTACTTCTGTTGCCAAAGGTATAAAATGAGTCATCTTCGAGAACCTGTCTACCATGACCCAGATTTTCGTATACCATTTTGACTCTGGTAATGCCACAATAAAGTCCATAGAAATCGCTTTCCATGGTTGTAGCGGTACCTCTATAGGTTTGGGTAGTCCAAACTTCTTGTGTCGTGCAGTCTTACTGCGCTGGCATATATCACATGTGCGAACATATTGTGTGATATAATCATCCATCCTTGGCCAGTAGAAGTTTGCCCTAACCCTTTCCTTAGTCTTGTATGTCCCCAAGTGTCCCGCTAAGCGAGAATCATGTTCAGCCTCTATGATTGTACCTTTTAACCCCTCAGCCACAGGTATATACCAACGGTTCTTGTAAAGGAGTAGGTTCTTCTCAATCGCAACGTTAGGATCAACTCCCTTGGTTTCTTCCTTAACTGAATCAAGGATCTTCAGATATTTCTTGTCTTTTGATGCAACCTGCTTGAGTCGCTCTAGGAACGTGGATTGTAAACGGAATCCTGGGCACGCCTGCAACAACTGTGGTCACAAGATGTCGCGCGCCTATTGAACTACTCATTGCCCAGGGCGGAAAAAGCTTTGCACAGAAGTTGATTGAGAATTACCCCCCCATCAAGGCGGTGGTCCCTATGCCTAGACAGTGCATCAGCCTTTTCATTCAACCTTCCTTCACGGTATACCACCCGGAAGTTGAACGGTTGTAAGTACTCAGCCCAGCGCTGCTGCCTATGGTATAGAATCTTGGTACTGTTAAAATATTCCAAGTTCTGATGATCAGTGTAAATGGTAACCTGATCCGCTACCGACCGTAGCAAATGATCCCATTCCTTGAATGCTGCCACAATCGCAGTCATTTCCTTATCATGGACATCATAATTTATTTCTGCTAGAGAGAACTTTCTAATATGAAAGGCTACAGGATGCCATTTATCGTCCTCACACAGTTGGGACAATATGGCCCTAAAGCAAAGTCACTAGCATTGGTCTCCAGCTTTGTCTGACGTTCAGGGTCAAAGTGTACTAATATAGGTCCTGTTGTAAACTTTTCTTTCAAAAAATCAAAAGCCTCCTGACATGCTGGTGTTCAATGGAATTTGATATCCTTCTTTGTCAGGTCGGTGAGAGGTTTCGCAATCTTGCTGAAACCTTCGATAAACCTATGGTAGAAGTTTGCAAACCCCATAAAGCTCTGGACCTCAAGGACACTATTGAGTGGTAGCCATTTCCTAAGTTCAGCTCCCTTTGCCTCGGTCAAGGATATTACGCGATAAGATATCTTATATCCAAGAAATTCAACCTCACTCTGATGGAAGGTCGATTTCTTCATGCTAACGCATAAGTGCGCTTTCCTAAGCCTTTCCATTACCCTACGAACTAGGGTGACATGTTCCTCCATTGTTATAGAGTAGATCAATATATCATCCATATAGGCGTTGACGCCTTTGTCTGATAGGTCCCTGATGACCTCATGGATCATGCCTTGGAAAGTTGCTGGAGCGTTGCAAAAGCCAATAGGCATCACAGTATATTCATATAATTCATACCGGCATTTGAACGCTGTCTTACATTCCTCTCCTTCCGCCATTTGCAGAAGGTAGTATCCATTCTTGAGGTCCAACTTAGTGAACACCTTAGCTTTCCCGAGTCTGTCTTAGAGCTCATTCATTAACGGTAGAGGGTATCTGTTTTTTACCGTTATCTTGTTTAGCCCATGGTAGTCTATACATAACCATAATGTACCATCTGGCTTTGGTACAAAAAGGATAGGCGCAGCGGCAGGGGAGCTTGACCTCCTTATCTTTCCCGTAGGTAGCATCTCATCGAGATACTCACGGAGGACCTTAAGCTCCTTTTCTGATAAGGGATAAATTGGTCCGAACGGCGGAGTAGTATCTGGAAGTAGCTCGATCTTGTGATCCTACTTCGAATGCTCCGGTAAGGATTCAATCTGCTGTTGGCTAAAGATATCCCCAAAGTCCTTATACTCAGGTAGAAGCTTCAGCCTAATATCTCCCCCATCCTCATCTGTTAACTGTGCCATCCCTAAGAGGTAAATTGAACTAGAATCTTCGGCTAACATTTCCTCTTCGGTTATGAATTGTAGACGTCTTTTGGGACTTAAACAATGTGCCTTGCAATATTCTGACCTCCACATCAGAATACTTTGTTTCCAGTCAATATCTGGATTATGGTCTTGTAACCACGACATCGGTAAAGATTCATCAAACTTTGAGTTACTCATGTTGGCGACTTCAAATCGCATCTTATTCATGTGATCTCCGATACACATTTTCACCTCCTTGGTGTAGTGGACTCCCGATCCGGGTATATGATTTCCACTCGCATCTGAGATTGGACAAGATACCGTTTGCCGCACACATGGTATTAGGGTTTTCTTAACCCAGTGAGTACTAAGGACTGGGCCTGTAGCACCGCTATCTAGTAAGAGTGTAGCCTCTGCAGTACTCTTCCTTGCTTCAAGTTTCCATTGAAGTCGTACCTTAACACCGATAGACTTAGTATCATTTGAAGGGTCTTGTACCCTCAATCGCTTTGTAGGTCTCAACTCATTAACTATTTTGATAGTAGTATCCCTTGCCTTTCGACATAAGTGCGGCCATAACGGGTCGTCAAAAGTTAATAATAATATAAATGGCTAGAAATGCTTACTATCATGCCTGCATGATTTAGGGTAATAAACCCTCCTCAGGTAAACTGGAAATCAACTTTGATTGCTTAATCAAGTCCTGCTTGACGTAGTAAACTTTAAGAACAAAGACAATACAAAACCATGGAAACTCTCCTACCAACATGAACCTATAAGGAAAACCAATAACCTTGATTCGAAAAGGAAAACCCATGACAAAAGAAATAAAGAAACGCGACCCAGAACATCTAACATAATCAAGATTCCTGCTGGATTCTCGCCTTGTTCCCGGTAATCCAATGATCAGCCCCTTCCTTCCTAAAGACTCATTAGTTTCTTGTAATTTCGTTTGCCCTTGCTGACAGACTTAACTTAGTCCGATTCCTCTTTATCAACCTCCATGATCTGTGAGGAGGCTTGACCTACTTCGAGGAGTTTCTTATCGCCAGGTGCAGAAGGAGCAGCTTCAATGGGTTTAACCTTGCTAGCCTGTGCCTCTTGAAGACCTGCCTCGTTAGCCGACCGCTTATGTTTTCCCTTTGCTGAATGAACAACATGGGAAGATGAGCTGCATTTTCGCCAGAAGTGGCCAGGCTGCCCGCATTTAGAGCACTGCCCAGACTTGCGCCGTTTTTTCGTTAGGTTATCTGGAATGCCCTTATGAGCAATGGCATACGCATATTCTCCAACCTTAGGGGACTTATTTGTCTGGGAGGGTTGGGATTTTGACTTACCTGGGCACTTCTCCTTTCTCCGCTGCTTCTTTGAGGAAGAGCCCTTATCGCTAGCCTTGTCATTGCTTGACCCGCCATGGTCTTTGGCAGCCGTTTTACCAAAGTTAGCGTTGTCTTGAAGGGTATGGCCAACTTTACGAAGTAAATCGATATATGCACTGGCTTCGGTAGGATGTGGTTGCTTTAACGCATATGCGTTCCGCAACTCAGAAGTGATCCATATCTGAACCTTATCCAATATTTGCTTTGAATCGTTGTATTCGAGGCTGGCCGCGAGGTCAACCACTTTGTCGAGGTACTAGTCAACCTTTCCAGGCTTCATAGACAAACGCATCCATTCAACAAGGTTGCGATCATGATCTTCGTACCCACCAAAACTGGTTTTAAGCCGAGCACGGAATCCTGCCCAGGTTCGCAGCTCATTGTCAGGGTTGAAGATGATACCCATCAGCATCGCTTCATCATCACTGATGTAACGATGGATACCTAAATACCAGTTCTTGGCTGCATTCTCCAAGAGTGGAACGACCAAACCAATCTTATCCTTATCGTCCAAACCGGACTTCTTGAAATAAGTGAATTGGACTTCGACAGCCATGAGAAACCATTTGGTGTCGGTAGTGTCTCCTTTGAAAGCTGTTATGTTACTTAACCTTTCCGGCTTCTTGGGTCTTGCTAAAGCACTGGGCCCACTGGTGTTACGAGGGGATTGCCCACTGGTTCTTCCAAAGAAGGCAGCTAACCTAGCCAACCAACGGCCATATCTCCTATTCTTGGCCTCATTCCAGTAGGGCTTTCGCCGTCCCAAGAATGGGGTAAGATTGGTTAGGGAGTCGGTATCATTGTCAGAGCTATCAGAGGAACTGGAATCACCCAGATTTCCCCCAGCGCCGACGTTTCCACCTGGTGGGGGAGCATTCCCACCACCATTGCCACCAGTATTTCCACTGTGGGTCTCCCAAGGGCGATTGTATTTATCAAAGGATTCCTCATCACCCCCCTGATCTCCCGCTTTGGTGTTACCCCCTGGAGGTTGTTCAGAGTTCCCAGGTGGAGGAGGAGGTATCGGGGTACTAGGCGTATCGTTCACCGTTCCCATACCCAAACCCAACAGATATTCCACAAAGGCTTCGCACGAATCGGGATCCCTCGGTGGTCCCACAGGTCCTTTTCCCCTACAAAACTGACAATTGAGTGGTCTTGGTTGAGGAGGTGGGGCCGGGGGCTGAGGTGCTGGAGTCTCTGAAGAATGATCATGGCGTACTATAGGCTCATCACGACGCCTGGTACAAGGAAAGTGATGCAGGTACCGAACATGACCCTCCGGTGAGAGGTGGTCTATGCAACATTGACATTCACATGGACCTGTCCTTGGTGTTGCTTGCTGAAAACCGGCAAAGCCCCCAAAGATGTGTGGTCGTTCTGGAGTGAAAGCGGGATATACCTCTACCGAACATGGTGGAGGGAACAGAGCCACGCCCGTTGAGCCGAATAGGCCCACTCCGATTGGCTTGACTAGTGCCGCAGGAGTCGGTGGTGGAGGTGCCCATGTGGGCTACAGTGTGATTGGTGACGGTACATCATCACTTCCAGGAGCTGGAGTGGGGATAACTTGGACGCTAGGGTTCGTCTTTGGAGCACGTGGCTTCGCTGTGTTACAACCAGTTGCCGGCGAAGTCTTGCCCTATTTCCCGACTCCGGAGGGCTTTGAACCCATAGCCGGACTGGGAGTTCGCGTGGAGCTTTTCCTAGTCATGGTCAACGACAAAGCTACCGCCACTTGCTCCACAAAGGGGTGAAGTGAGGGCTCAGCTGAGAGTGCCCTTTGGCTCTGGCCTGAAGTCAAAACTACCCCTGCCTCCGCTAACATCCCTTGATATTCCGGGTCCTGCAAAATTTGCGTTAAAAGCTCCGCGAAGTGTAACCTAGGTTCCTTCGGCATCAGAGGTACGACTGTCATGATGACATCATTTTACGCATCTATCTGGTGACCTTCCTTGACAGCCCGCTCTAAGGCATGAACCCTATTGTTAATGGCTTGCTGGATGACTACCAGTTGCTTGAAGCACCTCCGTTGTCCTCGCATCCAGTTGGCTCCCGCATCAACAATTTCTTGCTGGAAGATTCGCTGAGATTCATCGTTCCAGTATCGCATATGAGTTTCCGCCGCTTTGATCTGTTGGCCTACTTCATGAGGAATATACGGCTTGATGAACTGTCGGGTAAACTCTGCAAACGTGAACTCCTTAGGGTAATTAGGTGTAGATACAGCCTTAAGTGGGGTCTGTGTGAAGGAAGGAAATAAACGATCTGGGTCGGCAACGACAACATCCCAACATTCTTCGGGAATATCAATCGAGACCTCCTCAATAAGTGTGGGCATAGCAGGCCATTCAAGACCACGTAGGTCCGCGAAAACCAACGCTCGTAAACGGAGGTCATGGGCCTGCTGCGCAGCACGGTCAACACTACCAAGGTTGGCAGACATCTTCATTTTCACGCGATGCTTCTTGTACTACACAAGCGACTCGTACTCTAAAGATGTTTACAGCAATGGTCAATAAATTAATCAGGAGGGAATAAGTTAAGCGAAAAGTTCGCTTAACGATAAACTGTAACGGGGGCTCCCTGTGGGAAGATGGATCCTAAGGATGCGGCCGTACCGAAGCTTTCTTCTTACGCAAAGTGAAGAACAAATATGTAAGAGAGAGAACCTCAATGTTGAAACTTAATATCGTTAAGCCGCAGCTTTGCTCAAATAAGTTCTCAAGAGGATAGTTGATCGTCTTAGGAGAAGAGGTCTCGCACATACTTAAGTAGAAATATATTGCCAGCTCCTCTCCATCACTCCTAAGATCACCACCATCGCGATCATGCCTATCTCATCTGAGCCTCGAACTAACATCCAGCTGAATGTCAGCCGGCTCTTGCTAGTTCATCATCCGACGTGAAGTGTTTATGCAGTATCCTGATACACGCAATCGACTGCAGGAGAAAACTCTTCATATCGCTGTCCTGTTAGGGGCGAACTAACAGATTACTGATAAGCTAGTCTAATATCGAACTCACTGTCCCATTCATATTTGTCTATCCAAGTCTCGTAGACAACTATTCAATGGTGCCATTACTATTTTACAAGTCTATCGTCTTCTACAGTCTTCGCCACGATAGCTTGGTCTACGGACTCCCGTGATGAAACAATTAAGCTATTGGCTTATACGGGCGCTACCCGTAGCCACTGACAATAAGTACCTCAGTCACGATATGTCTACTACGATCTAGAGTTCGCAAACAACCTCCAGACATCTTACAGTCTTTCAGAGACATCCGGGAGTCGATGGTCTACCACTTAACCGGAGGCCTCCCGGGCTTCCGGTATACCTTACATACCTACCACCGTAGGCTTATAAGGATCAGTGGTGTATGCACCTGAGAATCACTTCTCGTATAACCATTCGATCGCCCTATGCCCCCTCACATATCCTGTGAACAGCTTCCGGTTGGAAGGACGGCGACAACATATAGGGTATTACGCCGCCGTCTCCAATCATAGGCTTTTACGAGTAAACCAGCAACTTCCCTACAGTTGGCCCATGACGCATTGTCTATACATAGGGGCCAGAGAGGTGTGTTGGACTCAGATTTCTTTATGTTCGTAAAAGGCAAGATTTTCCTCGATTCGTAGCCCAACAACGGATTACCCGATTGAGCCCAGATTTGAACCTCCTATATAATCTTGCGTAACAAACAATCCCCTGACTTTTCCTGAAACTTCGCGTAACCTTTTACACTCAAGGTAGGGTAACTTCTATCCAAAAGTAGGGTAACCTGTTTACCAAGGTAGGGTAACTATACTCCCTAAGGTAGGGTTACTCGCCGGAACTCTCCAAGACCTTACGAACTCGCTGCGTAGACTTTCCTACCTACCCGGTATACCTTTTCTCGTTCGCAGTCTAAGCATTACCATTTGCTTAGTCCACATGGTAACCCTTTGATAGAATTACTTGACTAGCCTAACCGTAACCCTTCCGGGCTCCGGCATGGGATAAGACTAAGTCTACTGTAACATCCAGCCGGGTCGTTACAGCCCGACCAGCATTAACATCCTCTAACGTGGTATACTCCAGTGCTGGTAATCATTTCTGGTCATCCCACTTCCTTTGCCTCTCTTGAGCCTGATGTAAAGTATCTCGAATTTCCATCTATGTCCTGTCCCAATCCTTAACTAATAGCTCGCTGCATGGGTGTATACCTTGACTTTCTGATACAGACCCGGACCAATTTGTTTCTGGATTAAGCCCATAATTGATCTCAAAGGGAGACACCTTAGTTGATTCCGACGTTGAAGTGTTATATGTATATTCTGCCAAGGGAAGTAGCTCTGCCTAGTCATCCTGCTGATAGGAACAATAACTCCGAATGTATTGCTCCAATGTCTGATTTATCGTTTCAGTTTGCCCATCAGCTTCAGGGTGGAAAGCCGTGGAAACATTCAGCTTAACTCTTAGCAACTTCATTAAGCTAGGTCAAAACTTAGAGGTGAATCGGCTATCACAATCCGATATGATACTCTCTGGTAGCCCATGGAAATGCCAAACCTCCTTCAGGAAAATGAGGGCTAAGTCACCTAGAGGTACTTCCGTTGCGAAAGGTATAAAATGAGCCATCATTGAGAACCTGTCTACTACGACCCAGATTTTCGTATACTCTTTTGACTCCGGTAATGCCACAATAAGTCCATCGAAATCGCCTTCCATGGTCGTAGTGGTACCTCTATAGGTTTAAGTAGTCCAAATTTCTTGTGTCGTGCAGTCTTACTGCACTGGCATATATCCCATGTGCGGATATATTGTATGATATAAACATCCGTCTTTGGCTATTAGAAGTTTGCCCTAACCCTTTCCAGAGTCTAGTATGTCCCAAAGTGTCCCGCTAAGTGAGAATCATGTTCAGCTACCATGATTGTACTTTTTAACCCTTCATCCACCGGTATGTACCAACAGTTCTTGTAAAGGAGTAGGTACTTCTCAATCGTAAGGTTAGGATCAACCCCCTTGGTTTCTTCCTTAAACGAATCAAGGATCTTCCCGTATTCCTTGTCCATTGATGCAACCTGCTTGAGCTGCTATAGGAATATGGATTGTAGAAAGAATCCTTGGCACGCCTGCAACACCTGTGGTCGCAAGATGTTCCACTCCTGTTGAACTACCCATTGCTGAGGGTGAAAAAACCTTTGCATTGAATTTGATTGAGAATTACCCCTCACTTCAAGGCGGTAGTCCCTACGCCTAGACAGTGCATCGGCCTTTTCATTCAACCTTCCTTCATGGTAAACCACCCAGAAGTTGAATGGTTGTAACTACTCAGCCCAGCGATGTTGCCTACGGTTTAGAATCTGGGTACTGTTGAAATATTCCAAGTTCTTATGATCAGTGTAAATGGTAACCTGATCTGCCACTGACTGTAGTAAATGATCCCATTCCTCAAATGCCACCACAATCGCAGTGATTTCCTTATCATGGACATCATAATTTATCTCCGCTGGGGAGAACTTTCTACTATGAAAGGCCACAGGATGCCATTTATCGTCCTCGCATAATTGAGATAATATGGCTTCTTGCACAAATTCGCTTGCATTGGTCTCCAACTTTGTTTGACGTTCAGGGTCAAAGTGTACTAATATAGGCCCTGTTGTAAATTTTTCTTATAAAAAATCAAAGGCCTTTTGACATGCTGGTGTCCAATGGAATTTTACATTCTTCTTTGTCAGATCGGTGTGAGGTTTTGCAATCTTGCTGAAACCTTCGATAAACCTTCGATAAACCTTCGATAAACCTTCTATAAACCTTCGATAGATTTTTGCAAATCCTATAACGCTCTGGACCTCTAGGACACTATTCGGTGGTAGCCATTTCTTGAGTTCGGCTACATCTGCCTCGGTTATGGATCTTCCGCGATCAGATATCTTTTTCCGAGAAATTCAACCTCTCGCTAATTGAAGGTCGATTTCTCTATGCTAACGCATAAGTGAGCTTTCCTTAGTCTTTCCATTACCCTGCGGACTAGGGAGACATGCTCCTCCATTGTTTCAGAGTAGATCAATATATCATCCATATAGGTGATAACGCCCATTAGCAAAAATTCTACTTTGCGTCCTGGTGCGTTCCATTCACCCTATGCGTTGGACACCCAGGCGCTTATAACATAAACTCCAGTTCTGAGTGCATCCGCCCGGACTCCTTCCGTCCGGATGCAGTCAGACGTATTTCTCCTTAGCAACCCTGTCTCTAGCGTAAACCCTTTTCGTACCTTAGCGCCTATTGCCCTTGCTCGCATAACCACCCTTCCTGGACGCCTTGCGGCTTCAGGTTCTCCGCTCTGAAGGCTTCCCGAACCAATACTATCAGCTGTCCTTCTTCCAGACTCCGTCCGCTGGATCTGGGAGAAACAAAATGTGTTCAGGGGGCTGAGGATGAAAAACAGCAGATTCGGAGGGGTTCCAGCCACGAGACAGATCAGGGGACGGACTGCCGACGTCCTCCCTTCTGTTCCTTTTCGTGCCGAACTCCTCCGAATCCGCTGTTTTTCATCCTCAGCCCCCTGAACATATTTTGTTTCTCCCAGATCCAGCGGACGTTTTCCGGCTCGTACTTTTACCCTCTCAACAGTGCCCCCAGCCTCTAGACGTTCGCCTGGCTTGTTCCCGACCTTTCGTACTTCCAAGTGCGCTCTCGACGACTTCCTCGTACTTTCTCAACCTGCTCCATCTGCCCGATGCATTTCCATCCCTTTAGTGGCCACAATCGCCCGCCGCCTCTCACAGGCCGTGACACTATTAATTTCGTCTCTTCCGTACTCTTTCGGCATATATCCTTATTTGATTTTTCTATTACTCTCTTATATATATACACAATACTAGTGGCATAAATCTCTTCTAGTCCTCAGGGCCAGTTTCCCTAACTTGCGATAGCGCGTCCTCAAGTTCTCGCACCGGGGCTGCATCAACCCATTGCGACTCGTGTTGACCATATCTCGCCGCATCTGTCCGGCCCGCAGCCCTTTCTGATTCCTCCAGTTCTGGATTACTTCCAAACTCCCGCCTCAATGCCTGTTCATCGTTGGAATATCCTGGCGTTCTCTCGACACGTTTTCCCTGCTCTTTCGCAATCCTGGCCTCCAATGTTCTCCTAATTTGCTCGAACATGCGTCTGCGCCACACCTCTCCTGTACTCTCCCATGTGTGTCTCTGGCGTTCTAGCAGGCCTGTCTTCCCGTTAGGTCACTTATCGCGCGCATGAGTACCTGCGGCTTTCACGAGTATCCGGATGCCTGGGGGCTAAGGGATCAGGACACTTTTGAAAACCGCAGGTCGGCGTTATTTATCTTACCTGCAGAACTGGCACGTGTGAAGGCCACATTGTCGATAAAGATTCCAGTCCGCCAGCACCGTAGTGAATGACACAATATGGCTGCTGTCAGACAGATAAACGGGCCATCGATCTTACCCATGAGCCCCTCATCCTTCATGCCCTTCCTGTGAGCGCTAGCGTAAAATTGGGCATATATCATGTTAGGAATCTGAGGAGCTACGAATCTAAGTGAAGCCGACTATTGGTCGGATTAGATCGATTTAGTCTTACTACGGTCCGAAGTAATCAGGCGAAATTTTGAAAAAATACCTCATAGTTGTTAGGTGGGCAAGTGAACCTATCCCCCTCTAGTAGGTATTCCACCCTTCGTCCGCAGCCTGTAGGATCATCAATGTCCAGTTTATAGAGTTCTGTTATAGCTTTCTTTGCTGTGTGCAGATACTGACATCTGCATCCGCTGTGCTTTGCCCGAATCTGCAAACCAGTCACCGCCAGCCCCTCTATTTAGTCTCCGGATGAAATGTAGGTTATCGATTAGGATGACTTACCTGGTCACTAGAAAGTGAGGTAGCATCGGCAAAGTTAGGAAAGCCTAATTCGTCCCGGGCATGGTTCCAGCACCTACGTACCTCCTCGGTCAGGGTAATTGGGTCTGGAAACGGATTCACGAAGATCGTCTAGTCCCACATCAGCGAGCAAGCTTCAGCCAGAATGCTACGCTCTAGCCCTGTGGCTATATTTCGTCTGCTGCTAGTCTGCACTCCACCCCTGCTATCCAATTCCGGTGTTGTTGGATCTGAGTGGCTAGGAGTTATGGCCGGGGTTGCCAGCAAGTTCAAGACTGCAGGCGACTGGGAGAGAAGTAGGGATGTAAGCTGATTTTGGCTAACACGTGCTGGGGCAAGCGTTCGCCGTCGGGGGTAAGGAATCCTCCTGTTAGAACTCTGGGTATTCCCGGGCGTAATTGTCTGCACCGAAGGTTGCGAGTTAGGGAACTCATGTCTGATTAGCCTCTGGGCCCCCCGATCTGCTGATAGATCCTCATCATCCGCATGCCGTTCTAGCTCATTCTCCTCTTGGCTCTCCTGGCTCTCCTGACTCTGGCCATCGCTACCTTCATATTCCCCATCATGGGAGTTCATACTGTCGGCTGCCGACTCCAGGACCTGCTCTAGGTTGTCCGGAACAGGATCCAGTATGTCGAGTCGGGATGGAGCTCGGTCCGTTACTGCATTGCCTCTTCTTACGGTTGACCCTGCTGTAACGGACTCAAGAGTTGGTGGCATCATAGTTAATCTATCCCAGGATTGGGATCTCTGAACACGTCCACGGTGAGCCTCCCTCCGCCTCTGCCTCTCCTGCCTCGATGGACGTGTTCTATCCGCCGCAGGCCGCCGCTGTTGCTGTGACATCAAGTGGTCAAGGGTTGTGAGAGTGATAGAATAGAATTGCAGTTAATGGGACCAGGAAATAGGTGGGTATTAGAAAAGGTGCAGGTAGCCGAGTGGTGGATATGGGGTTTTGGACCTAGAAGACAGAAATTGTCTGAACGGGGTCTTTAAGTGCCCAGGACGTTCACTCTTTGTCACTCGTTTTCATACTTGATGGTATTGAAACAGACTTGTGCGGTAAAATTGGGGCCAGACACCGGGTATAGGAATTCACACCCGAGGCTTCCAGCTTGGACTCTGCCGCCCTACTATTTTACTAAATGATAACACAAACGTTAGGTATCAGGAATTCATGAAGCGGACGAAGAGGTTATTAGGATGTGCAAACTAATCTATTTCGGGTAGGTCTGCCAAGCGGACTATAACAAATGGGGGTAAGGCTAGGGCTCGGAGTCTGGAACGCTAATCTTAGTGTACGAGCTGCTGCTAAGGCTTAACAAACGGGTATAAGGTGAAAAGCTTAGATAGGAAAATCATTGAAGGTGACAACCATGAACAGAATGATCGACCAGATCCAAAGAGCAAACATCTAAAACTAGAAGAGTAAACATATTCTAAACGATGAACAGCAGGAAGGGGACGAGAATTGCCTGCAAAACTCGGAGAGCGGCACTGTGAAACAAGAAAGTGTCTGTAGACTACATTGGGTTTAGGCAAAGCACCCCTAAACAAAAACACCCCAAACGAAAACACCCTGAAACGAAAACACTCGGACAAGAATTGCCTGCAAAACTCGGAGAGCGGATCTATGAACAAAGAAAGTGTCCGTAGACTATATTAGGTTTGGGCAAACCGGCCCGGCCACAGTCCGCTAACCCTAAACAGGAGCAACATGGCAAAAAAACACAAAAGTGAAAATCCAAATGGGAGACACTAAAAGAAAATTTCCAGGCTCCTCAGCGCCCTAAGTACCAGTAGTAGAGCCTTTCAAACGGACCTAGACCCTCTTTGCAGCTTCCAATTAGCTACATTTGGTCGGGGCAGACTAGCTTTGTTGGCAGAAGCTAGCAAGCTAGGACAGAAACAAACCGGAGAGGACTCCTAACGTCCGTTTCTGCTGGCGCAATGGTAGAATCTGCTGCCAACAGAGCTGATGGAAAGGCTGGCAGTTGTAACGGCAACTTACCAGGTGTAGAGTGTCTACTAGTGCTGGCGGAGGTGCTAGGAGCTGGGTTTGATTCTCGTCCAGCCTCTGCTGCTGGCGTAACCGCGGGCGCGTCGCCGCTACGCGGATTGGATGGGGAACGGTTTCTGCTTGGCGTACTAACTTGAATCGTAGATGGGTCAGCGGGCTGCTCAATGCCAGAGACTAGCCTCAAAAGATGCTCAGCTGATTCTCTCACCTGTACCTCCTCAGAGGCCATGAAGGGCAGATCGTGATCCGAATTGGGGGCTACTGGGGTGGGACTGATTGGTGGTCTGGGCCTGTCGGGTTGTTGGAGTCGGTCTTATTCAGCTCTAATAGTACCGCCGATTGCTGGCGCCCAGCGGCCAACCTTCCTTGGAGGTTCAACAGCGTCACCTGTACTGTTAGGTTCATCGGCAGTCATAGCGGTTAGGTTACGTTTGCTACTGCTATTGACGGCTGTCCAGGTAGGTAGTTGGGAAGCTGTCTTTAGGTCAGTCCTTCTTCCTATATGTGTATCAGATCTCAGGATACGAGTGCCAAAGTTAGCAGAATGGGTAGAAATTTGCTTACTAGGAGATGGTGGGGGGTCGGAATCAATGGCGGGGGTCATCCTGGTGGCCAAATTTAGGCCGCGAATATCCTCATCATTTGGGTCTGACTCCAGTTCATCGGCACCCACCACAGCGTGCCGTTGCTGTTGCCTAGTACTTCTCCTTGTGCCCCTGGTCCCTACGGCCGACTTGGAGATCCGCCGGGTGGCAGCAGCAGACGACTCGGGCCGTTGGTCATCTGAGCCATCCTCAACTGAGCCACCAGGGGAATCACAAGGGGTGCCACGATTATCGCGACTGAAAAAATCGATGTAGCCGGGCGTGGGGGTCCCTGGTTCCCCTGCAGCACGATGGGCACAGAAGAGCAGCTCCATAGGCGCGCCAGGAGGATTGGTTGCCCACCAGATGCGAACATGCCGACTATTCCTGACTACGATCATTTCACTAACCGGTAGCAGCTCCTCAGGATTGTCAGACAGCAAACACGCTCCCCGTCCGGTCGTGCCAACAAGCAGACGATATCTGAATCCCCATGCCAAGACCCAGTCGATATTCAAAAGTAGGTTTGTGATAGTGGGTTCAGTCAACTCTATCCAGTAAACATGCTCATAGGTTTCCACTGGATATTGTGCAACCCCGCAGGGAGTGGGTAGTCCGGCCGGACTTTAGATGGCTCATCTAACCAGACACGAACAGAGCGCGGACTGGCGAGACCTGCAGGAGCCATATTAGTATATATTTTCTATGTTCAATGCGGACTGTTTGGGGCAACTTACAATCATTTCCTACAGCACCGGGGGCGGCGGCAGGGGCGGCAGCAGGGGCGACAATAGGTTGCATTCTCAACAGTTCTGTCAAGGTGTTCCTGTGTTTTTTAGCTATATCCTTTAGCAAAAAGTTGAGGCATTCGGTAAAATGGGCTCCCTGGTCTGTGTTTGACTGCCAGAGTCCTGCCCTTGCTGTAACAGGAGGGAGGGTAAGAGCATGAGCCTGAATGGCCGCCCGTTGGGCGGCGGTACTCTGCTTCCAGCCGGGTATCCTGTCTTGCTACATCTTGCGTTTCATAGCATTCCGCCAGATTCTATACTCATCACCATAGGTTCTCGGATCGGGGAAGCCACAGATATATTTACACCAGCTAATATCGCCTTTGTTTGCGTAAGCTTGTGATTTTTCGTAAGTTAACCCAGCTTTCGAGGCTGCCATTGCGATAATGGTTTGGGGTGGAGGTAGTATTTTGGCGGAGGGAGGGGGTGGTGGTTCCGGAAAGAGGGCGGTTTTTTTTTTTTCAAGAATGGTCTGTCATTGGATGAAAGGGGTCCGCCAGCAGATGCTGGTAGTCTGGAGGACGGTGGGAGAGCTGGCTATGCTAGAAATGAAAATGGAAATGGGGTGGGCCTGGCAGACGATAATGGGAGATAAAGGTGGTTCGGTGGACGTAAGATAGCGGCGGGGGGGTTGTTAGCTTGAGAAATACAGCTGGATGGTACCTGAATTGAGCGGGGGATATACTAATGATAGTGCGGACAAATGAGAGGTTGTTGAGAGATTTTTGGGTATTGCGGTGGAAAGGCGGATCGATGAAGGATGCGATTGTGACTAGCGAAAGGAGCAGGAAGTGAGGATGAATGGGGGGAAGGGAGCGTTTATATAGATCGCATGGTGACTCTTTGAGCAGGGTTCACATGATTGTACCCTGTACAAACTTGATATCTGTATTGATATCGTGTATCTTGAATCTTGAATAGGTCACGTGATGACGGCACAATGGTGATCAATTTTAGATAAGGTTTTAAGCTGCAAAGGAGCCGTACAGGAGCTGTGACCCAAGGGCCAAGACCTTGCTAACCCGCGCTAGACTCACGATCTTGGCAGTAAGGGCAAGGCTCTTAGTCTAAATCTGTTTTTAGTTTCACAGCGAATACTGACAACTTGAACATCCGCACCCGTCATTGTGATAAACAAACTTTGTCTTTGAATAGACTAAATCTGCCACAGTCCATCTTGACTTATCGGCTCACACGTTTTCTGTCCGCCCGGCTACTTGAAAGAGAAATACTACGCACGAATACGATGACCTCAAACATGACAAAGTGTCCTTTTTGCAGGAGACGCTATCAACAGGCTGCTGCATACGAAAAGCACCTTCAGACAGTGCATCTTGATATCGTTCTATCTCTCCGTGGGATTACGGACGTGACCTTACCGGGGCCGTCCGCTTTTGTACCCGATGAAAACATCAACGACTCGGAATGTGAATCTGATCGCGGGCTGGAGGTTGCGGATAGCGATAGTGAGATAGACAATGATATGCAGAACGATTTAGATGCGGACGATGATGTTTCTCATCCACCGGTCCGCGGGCGCCCATTGAGTCGAGAAACATTCCCCGGTGCTGGCAGAGCATTCGGTGATGTTGCGGGCTACATGGAGCTGAACAGGGCCATGGCAGATGACCCCTGGAGCCCTTTCTTATCTGAAGACCATTTTAATTTAGCGAGTTGGTTTGTCCGGAGCAAGGTAGCCAAGTCGCAGATTGACGCATACTTTACAGAAGGCCTGGATGGCACAAATGCCAGGTCTTTCCGGTCCGCCTATACCATGTGGAAAAACCTCGACGTGCTGGACCCAGTTGGGGAGTACCTGGTGTGGACGGAAGCTGTTATCGATAATGGTCGGGATATAGCAACTTTCTATCATCGGAATTTTGTTGACTGTGTCCGCTACCTGATCCACCAAGTCGCATATAAATCGGATATGGTCTATGGACCTATCCGGGAATATGATTTGAGTGGGGAGCGATTATACTCTGAGATGCATACAGTGGACTGGTGGTGGGATACACAGGTATGAAATAAGTTCGGATAAGTTTCAAGCTGTGGACGTTTCAAAGACTAACAGCCAACTTCTTGGTAGGAAACTCTTCCCGCCAGATCAACAGTAGTGCCCATTATCGGATTGTCAGACCAAACTCCGCTTACCAATTTCTTGGGAGATAAGAAAGCTTGGCCGGTATATGTGACAATTGGTAATATCCTTTCACAAACAAGAAACAGCCCTGCCAAGATGCCAATCCTACTTCTGGCATTGCTTCCCGTGCCGCCAAAGTTCACCGGTGAATCAGCCCGCGCCGATGAAAACCAGTGACAGATCAACGCGGATACATCGCGGTCAGTCTTCGCTCTTGTCCTTGCACCGTTACAACAGGTTGTGCAAGAAGGAACAGTTATGGATTGTAAAGACGGCAAAATACGCCTTTGCTTTCCTATCTTTTCGGCCTGGATTGCGGATCATGCTGAGCATGCAGCCTTGCACGGAATCGGCAGCAAGTCATGCCCAAAGTGTAAGGTTTCATCCAAGGAGCTTGGTGACAATCCGCTAAAGAAATATCAATCCTGCGACTACATTGCCTATGGAGAGAAAGCTTTGAGGCAAGAGCTGACAGAAGATGTTGGCATTGCAGAATACTTTCGGCACGTGGGCGTGAAAATAGGAAATAATGTATTCGCTGGACTCGACAGAGTAACCCCCGCCAACCTACATAAGCCGAACCTCGTGCACAACATCTGTCCCGGCTTATTCAAACAGGTGATAGAATGGGTAGAAGGGTTTTTGAAAACGCATAAACGGCAGCAGGCATTTGATGATGCCTGGAGAGAAATTCCGCCTTATCCCGGACTCTGCGTACAAAAAAAGGCATATCGTGAAGTCACACAATGGCAAGGAAAGGAAATGCGTAACCTGGCTCGCTGTGTTTCTGTTGTATTGGCGTCCGCATTGCGGAATCCAGACAGTTCTCAGCGCCATGATTTCCGTAGTGCTTTGGAGTGTGTTAGCGCACTAGTGGACTTCTCTCTCATGGTTCAATATCGTATACACACGCCTGATACAATAGTCTACATGGAACGGTACCGGCAGACATGCTCCGTCTCCGTTACAACCACAGTGATTAAAAAAACCACACCAAGTTTTCTGCCAAGACCAGCTCTCATTGGCCGGAAGGCTTTTCTCACAGCCTCGCTCTTTACCCCGCTCGGGTAAAACTTTCCCTCCTCCCCTTGCTCTCAGTATTTGCCCTGCCCACGATGTCAGGCCAGCCTGCTCCTCTCTTC
>QLOI01000969.1:0-23587 GCA_003313605.1 Tuber umbilicatum
ACTATCTTCGACACGATAGCTTGGTCTACGGACTCCCGTGATGAGACACTTAAGCCATTGGCACATATAGGCGCTACCTGTAGCCACTGACGATAAATACCTCAATCAAGACAAGACTGCTACAATCTAGAGCTCGCTAACAATCTCCTGATATCTTACAGTCTTTCGGAGACATACGGGAGTCGAAAGTCTACCACTTAACCGGAGGCCTCCAGGGCTTCCGCTATACCTTACCTACCTACCACCGTAGGCTTATAAGGATCAGTGGTTTATGCACTCAAGAATCACTTCTCATGTAACCATTCGATCGCCCTATGCCCCCTCATATATCCTGCGAACAACTTCCGGTCGGAAGGACCGCGACAACGTATACGGTATTACACTGCCGTCTTCAATCATAGGCTTTTACTAGTAAACCATCAACTTCCCTATAGTTGGCCCATGACGCATTGTCTGTACATCGGGGCCAGAGGGGGGTGTTGGACTCAGATTTCTCAATGTTCGTCCAAGGCAAGATTTTCTCCAGTTCGTAGCCCAACAACGGATTACCCGATTGAGCCCAGATTCGAACCTTCTATATAATCTTGCGTAACAAACAATCCTCTGACTTTTCCCGAAACTTCACGTAACCTTTTACGCTCAAGGTAGGGTAACTCCTATTCAAAAGTAGGGTAACTTGCTTACCTAGGTAGGGTAACTATACTCCCTAAGGTAGGGTAACTACCTGCCCTAGGTAGGGTAACTCGCAGGAACTCTCGGAGACCTTCCGAACTCGCAGTGTAGACTTCCCTACCTACCCGGTATACCTTTTCTCGTTCGCAGTCTAAGCATTACCATTTGCTTAGTCCACATGGTAACCCTTTGATAGAGTTACCTGACTAGCCTAACCGTAACCCTTCCGGGCTCCGGCATGGGATAAGACTAAGTCTACTGTAAGATCCAGCAGGGTCGTTACTCAAATAGCCAGCCAGCTGTAGTACATAGTAAACTTTAGTGAGGAAGCTGATTGCAGAGCTCCAAACACCTCAGATGTAACTTCATATATGTCTTCTCTAAAACATTTTACTGCCACTTAACAGAACCCTGCGCATTTGTGAAACCTGTTCAATATTAGTCATGCCTCACTAAAGGGTCCTGCAGTCCACTGAGAACTCAAGGTTTGTGATACAACAACCATGCTCCTCCATGTAATACTCAATTATACATCAACTAATAATCATTCCTTGCCAGTGCTCTTTTTCTCTACTGCTATGATAATAGTTAATCAAGTAGGTGGTACTAAATATGCATACATAAAAACTCTTCAGAAACATTATAGTATGAAATGACAAATACTTAAAAGAATATGATTCTTGCTATTTCTAAGTTTTTCGAAAAGCTTTGACAATCAATACCTAATAGGGTGGCTGCACTTTTAGAAGTAGAGAGAAGATATATCAGATATTAGTAGCTATTATGTTTAAATTTTCTTATTGTTAAATAATTTATATTTACTTTATTCTTTTATTATCTACTACTGTGGTTGATCATTGAGATGATAATTTGTAGGTGATTATTAATTATGGCCCATAATAATTGATCATTACCCATTGCTTAAAGTAGTGAGAGTAGCGGTGCCCCATCTACCAAAATTGCACAAAGATAATTACACATGTTTCAGATCATGAATCCTTCTGTCAAGTGGCTGTAAGCAACCCATCTTGTAACAATTTGAGCTCTACATGACAGCCTATTTTTGCTTTGACGTAAAATAGCTATTCTATGAGAGGTCATCCGACCTACACTACTCTCTACTGTTTGGAACCCCTCCCACCTCGTAAATGTATAAGTTTCACCATCAATTTCATCAAGGTAGGTATCAAGTATATGATTATAGCTATCGACATTTGTCACCAAGATTGACTGCAAGCAGGTCCTGGCAATGGGGCCCAAAGAATTGAAATTTGTGAAGAGCATTGCGACTTTGTATGGGTTATGATACAGCACTTTTACGCACGTACTAGTACTGTCACTAGGCAGAAGTGCTCACTGTACGAGACATGTTCAATTGATTTGATATTACCACCGGTGTCTGTGCGGAGGGGTATCGTGGTTGTCACCTCCATCGGGGCCCCTGGCCAGCTATTAACTGCCAATGGCCAAAGCACAGGAAACGAGGGGCAGAAATTAGAAACAGCACATTGGACTGGGAAGCCTACTAGATGCTGAAGTGAATAGCTGTGTATGTGAATCTTGAACTAATACTGACGGCAGCCATGTCGACAAAATCGAACCTCTGGATTCAGCTCACAAAAGGGCAAATCTAATATAATGCGGTGGTAGGAATACTTTCTACATTTTTTTATACCATCTCCCAAGTGTTGGGCGTAATTTGGGGCCATCAGATTTCCATGATACACTTTTGGCGCATTCTAACTGATTCACCAACCCACCTGATGGGGTTCCCGACCAAACCCGCTCAGTCTTGGGCTGCCGAGCCAGAAGTTTAGCAAAAAACAGGGTACAACAGGTATCATATGTACTATAGATATTATTTGTCAGCGGTCTCTAATAAAAGTTTGAGCAAATGCGAAACCGACTAGGTAGATTATGTTTTAATTGGAGTCATCGTATTCGAGTTTCACGGGCTGGCGAACCGGGCGGTTCTAGCACAAAAGGACAATCCCAACGGAACCAATGCAAAAGGACTTTTTGCCCGGGGCGAAATGGAGGGACCAAATGACCGGGAGTGCAACGGCCGGCTTGCTCCCGATTGGTCAACAGAATTGGGGGATACCGGTAGCCATAGTAGCCAATGTTCATTCTCCAGGAGGTAGTCCCACATTCGGAGGGGCTTCCTACTCGCCGTGGTTGCCTGAGATGTTTATCGTTCTCTGGTCTTTCTGCCAGAGCTTTCTCAGGCTGGAACGCGCTCTACTCAAGCCTTTGCGGCGAAATTCGTCGGCACCCACCCGTTTGACGCCAAAAATGCGTAATTTTAGGCAGCCGCAACTCATCCAATGCAGGATATTACTCAGAGTTTTGGGTAAATTTTTTGAAAAGCTTCCCACTTCGCAATGATGGGAACAGATTACATGTGGTTGCAATGTACTTTCTGTATGGAAACTCATAAAGTTACAAGATTGGAAGTCCATTTTTATCAGTCGTTCCCCCTCCTATTGCACCATGGACATTCACCAGCACAACTAGCCACTTGTGGGTGATGATATCTAGAAGGCTCTAAAGACTTTGCCAAATGTCAAAATTTTGTCGCCAGCGAGAAAGCTGAGATTTTGTGAAGTGAAAATGCCTATTTTTGGAATCAATTGAGGGGGATGCCAACGAATTTTGTCGCCAGGATCGCACTGGAGCAGCCTATCAGAACGATATCCAGAGAACCACCTGATTTGTTTAGATGGGTGCCCATCAGCTCTCAGCCTTCACCCAAACTTGTCAAGAACAGGCCGCCTCGATCCGAAACAACGTTTTTCATACTTATTGAGCCGCCGAGTCCTTACTAGACCTCTCTACCCTTCTACTATTCTGTGCGAAATATCCCGGATTCCTTTTCACATCATATATCAGGTTTGATCCCCGCTATCAATGCAGATCCCACCCATATCTAACGCTGGGTGTTGGCGTGTTGCAGGCAGATTAGACACTAGGTTTTCGTGAAAAACCATCAGGAAAATCGGAAGGAGGCGAAGAAAACAGAGCAGCACAAATTAAAGAATAGGCGTACGAACCGTAAGTGTAGCCTTTGCGCAAAGTAATCTCGGGTTCTAGTTAGTGCTCTCGGGAGCAATCCATAAAACTAACACTTTATAGTACCAAAAGAGCGAGCTCTGGGCTCTAGAAATAATTCCGGATCGTGCCAAGACCTACTCAAGCACCTTGGAGAAACGAGCCGACAGCGACCCACCCAATAGGCGGGGGATTTCGATTTCGATACGACACAAGGAGTTTTGCTCAAGCCAGGAGTTCGGTTGACTCGCTGCAATAGAGGGGAGAATCGATCGCTAAAATTCTCATATTTAACTTGAAATAATAGCTCATAGGTACTGCAAATTAGAAATTATGCTGTGGTTAATGTGGGCAGGCGTGCAGCTTATCTGGGCAAGCATGCAGAAGGCACCTGCCCTACCGGTAGATCGTCCGGAAAGCTTAAGGAGCATCGTTTACCAGGGTATATCACTGCACCGTCAAGAAAAGTACGAGGAAGCGGAGATCACGCACCGGCGTGCATTGGAGGGCATGCAGAAAACACTTGGGGTACACCATCCAGATACCTTGGATGTTCTCAATAATCTCGGCGTGACACTGTATTTTCAACGAAAGTACGACGAAGCGGAAACTGTGCAACGACGTGCAATATCGGGGACGGAAAAAAAGCTCGGGCTGGACCATCCCATTACCATAAATAATGTCAACAATCTCGCCGCGATGCTACGTTCTCAGAGAAAGTACCACGAAGCAGAAATTATGCAACGACGTGCCATAGCAAGCAAGGAGAAAACGCTCGGGCTAGATCATCCTGATACCTTAATTTGTGTCGACAATCTCGGTACGACGCTGTATTTGCAGGAAAAGTACAACGAAGCGGAGAATATGCATCAACGTGCATTGGCGGGCATGGAGAAAACCCTCGGGCCGGATCATCCAGATACCTTAAGAAGTCTCAATTATCTCGGCGAGACGCTGCATCGTCAAGAAAGGTACGACGAATCGGAGATTATGATTCGACGTTCATTTATGGGCAAGAACAAAACGCTTGGGCCAGATCATCAAGATACATTAGATAATGTCAGTATTCTCGGAGTGATGCTTCATCTTGAAGAAAAGTACGACGAAGCCGAGATTATGCATCGGCGTGCACTGGCGGGCAGAGAGAAAACCCTCGGGCCAGACCATCGAATTACCTTAAACAGTGTCATTAATCTCGGTACGACATTGCACATTCAAGAAAAGTGTGATGAAGCGGAGATAATGCACCGACGTGCATTAGCGGGCATGGAGAAAACTCTTGGGCTAGATCATCCCAATACCTTAAATACCGCCAACGATCTCGGTGCGACGCTGGATTGTCAAGAAAAGTACGACGAAGCGGAGAATATGCATCGACGTACATTAGCGGGCCTGGAGAAAACGCTCGGGCCAGACCATCGAGATACCTTACGTAGTGTCAACAATCTCGGAGTGACTCTGCGCGGCCAAGAAAAGTATGACGAAGCGGAGATTTTACACCGACGTGCATTGGCGGGCATAGAGAAATTGCTCGGGCTAGATCATCGGGATACCTTCCGTAGTGTCTATATTCTCGGTGTGACCCTGCATTTGCGGGAAAAGTACGATGAAGCAGAGGTTATGATTCGGCGTGCATTGGCGGGTAGAGAGAAAAGGCTTGGACGGGATCATCACGATACCTTAAACAATGCCGATATGCTCGGCACTACACTGTACTACCAAGGAAAGTACGACGAAGCAGAGGATGTGCACCGACGTACATTAGCGGGCTTGGAGAAAACCCTCGGGCCAGATCATCAAGATACCTTAGTTTGTGCCAGTAGTCTCGGTGCCACGCTGGATTGTCAGGAAAAGTACGACGAAGCGGAGATCATATATCGTCGTGCCTTTGCGGGCAGGGAGAGAACGCTTGGACCAAATCACCGATATACCTTAAATAGTCTCAGTATTCTTGGTGCGACTCTGCGCCGCCAACAGAAGTATGACGAAGCGGAGAATACGCATCGGCGTGCACTGGCAGGCCTGGAGAAAACGCTCGGGCTAGATCATCGGGATACCTTAAATAGTCTCAATTGTCTCGGTATAACTCTGAAAAGTCGAGAAAAGTACGACGAAGCAGAGATTATGCACCGACGCGCATTGGCGGGCATGGAGAAAACCCTAGGGCCAGATCATCGAAGTACCTTAAATAGTGTCAACAATCTCGCTGCGACACTGCATTATCAAGAAAAGTACGACAAAGCGGAAGTTATGTATCGACGTGCACTAGCGGGCAGAGAGAAGACACTCGCGCCGGACCATCGAGATACCTTAGCTAGTGCCGATAAACTCGGTGCAACGCTGTACTTTCTGGGAAAGTATGACGAAGCTGAGAATATGCACCGGCGTGCATTAGCAGGCAGGGAGAGAATCCTCGGGGCGGATCATCGAGATACCTTGAATAGTGTCGATAATCTCGGTGTGGCTTTGCGTAGCCAAGAAAAATACGATGAAGCGGAGAATATGCATCGACGTGCATTAGCGGGCAGGGAGAAAGAACTCGGGCCAGATCATCGAGATACCATAGCTAGTGTCAATAATCTCGGTGCGGCCCTGCATTGTCAAGGGAGGTACGATGAAGCGGAGACTATGCACCGGCGTGCATTGGCGGGTAGAGAGAAAAGCCTCGGGCCAGATCATCGAGATACCTTAGCTAGTATCAGTAATCTCGGTGCGGCTCTGCGCAGTCAAGGAAAGCACGACGAGGCCGAGGTTATGCATCGGCGTGCATTGGCGGGCAAAGAGGAAATACGATAAAGCGGAAGTCACGTACCGACATGAAGTTCCTAAGGCAGAGAGAGTTCTCCGGCCGGGCCATCCAGCGACTCTGAAGACTTTTGAACACCTCTCTGTGTTTCTCTATGCGTGAGCTACGAATGCCTTGGACGAAGTATCATGACGGATATTACGAGCTTATGTTTGGGTGAAATTTTGCGTGGAAATTTTTTATGTTTTTCTTTTGTTTCGTGCGATTTCTTGCTGTTATAACGTCGGGTTCCTTTCTTACTTCTTCACGACCAGCTTTAAGGTGCAGGTGTCAAATAGTTTAACTTTTTTCGACCGGAGGTAAACTAGTTTCATGGTCAAGGATCTCGTAACTCATTCTCTCTTTGGATCCAGAAACCTGTTCAAAATAACCGGCCCACCAGCAACCCAACATACTAGCTCTGGACTGGAGCCAATAGTTTCTACGGTTTCTTTTTACACCGTCTATTCTTTAAAAATGGCTGTTGCGGGGCCCGTGTGTGAGGTGAGTCTCCCACTCAGTCATGAATCAGTGCCGGCTGCATAAGCAAGTCTTCAGCGACACCCAAAGTTCCTCAAGTGGACTCAGGTATACAAGTACACTATATCTTACCACGAAAGGGAATAGTCCTTCTAAAATAGAGCTTAAGGGAGTCAAGAGTAGTTACATATATCCCAATTTGGGCAATGAACTCCGTCCCCCATTCAGAAGATCCACAAATGAAGTCAATAGCGCCCAAGCACATACCTAGGCCACAAGACGAATTCCTACGAGGAAGGAGACTTACACTATGGAAACAAACGCACAACGCAAGGCACCCTAGGGAAGGGGGATCCATACGTTTTATTTCGCAGGACATTGTGCTCCAAGACTAACCCAATCCACCCCCTCTCCATGAACCGTCGATCCCGGCCTTGTGTTGCCTACGGAGAAAAGAATAAGAGAAGAATAATCTAATTGCGGTATTCAACCCCTTAGACCCGTCACGTCTCAGAAGGGCGTACTGTGTGCGCACTACTCGCTTAGAATGACGAATCAGGGATACCATGATATAATCCCCCAGCCCAAACCTCCCACCTCTACAATTCCCAACAAAAAACAGGACACTATAGGTGTGATCGTGGGAGCTCACTCGGGGTACCCACTAGCTGTGTTCTTCGCCCTGCCTTTAAGATAGGTTTGCGGCTAGCGCATTCCCTTGAACCTTCTAGACAAACGAGCTGAGGAAAGCTTGTGGTACTGCACTCCACTTATCCCGCCAAATCCGTGAAGGTTATCTATATATACTAACGCTGCTAGTGCCATTACCCGTAAGTTATAGTAAATAATATGCGATGTCCAGGCCTAGCTAAGACAGGTTTTATGTCAACAGGCCTGTCAATCTGTAACGAGTGATTATTCGTGATGATTATTGATGAACCAAGGGGCTAAGTTAAACCGCTTCAGCAACCACGGTCAGGCCAAATTTCCCTATACTCTGCTAAATTCCCACTGACATTGCGTCCGTCCGCCCCAGGTCAGGAGATGCAGTATGGCATTTGCGAGTTTGCCTCGTATACCCGAACTCTAGTGCGCGGTATGGAGCGGACATGAGGGAGCGGTAAAGCTCCTCCTGGGGCGGGAGAATATATCAACCTTGATAAGTGAGAATATAGGGGTAAAAGGCGACTCGAGTGTGCGGCCGGCAATAGACATGATGAGGTGATAAGCTCCTTCTGGGATAGGAGCGGGTTAACCCTGACAAGCTGGCATACAGAGGCGAAATGCCAGTCTGGTATGCGGCCAGCAACGGACTTGAGGCAGTGGTGGAGCCCCCAGCAACATGTGAAGTTGTTAAATCTGATGAACTAGATAATGAGGAATAAACTCTGCTTTCACGGGCCTCCGAGAATGGGTATGAAGGGGTGGTGAAGCTTCTACTAGTACGCGAGGGTTTTATTCTAACAAACCAGGCAATGCTGACCGAACGCCACTTGCCTGGGCGGTCGGGGATGGCATGAAGAAGTATTCGAGCTCCTACTAAGATGAGGAGATGTCATCCACGACATGCCAAATAGCGGTGACCAAAGGCCACTCTCTTCCACAGCCGAGGATGAAATAGACATGAAGGGGTTGTTATTGGTCACTAGAGCAGCGGCTGAGTAGCGCAACTGTGGAGTGAACGAAATATGAGAGTGCTTAACCGGTGAAGGAACGGGTAGGTGGTATGGTAAGTCCTTAGACCTGTCCTCCATTCCCTTAACTAAACTAACAGTAAAGACAGGTGTATAAGCAAAACGTAAACAAAGTATTCTGATCATTCTATGGATCACTACACCTATCTCCGCTTTCTACTCATATTCACATTCCTCCGCGCACTCGCGTGATAACAAAGAAAAGACATGTCTAAAGAATCTTCTACGTAAATCACTAAAGCTCTATACCCATCCGGTGCACTCCCAACTGATCCACAAGACTCCCGTATCCTCCAGAATCAACAAGTGCTAATGGGTATGGGGCGCTTATTAAAGCGGAGAAGATGCCATTTCCGGCAATCCAGACTATGAGGTCTGGGCAGCACTTCCGTGAGCTGCCGGGCGTGGAGCTTCTACTATCCCGAGAAGACGTCAACCCCAACAAGCCGAATAGCGGCGACCGGACACCACTCTTGCGGGCGGCCGCGACAGTTCATGGTGGAATAGTGGAGCTCCTACTGGGACGGGGGAATATTGGCCCCGGTGTGCTACACCACCCCGGCCGTACACCATATTTTGGGTCGTGGGATACTGCCCGGAATACCCACTATTGTTATCGCTATCGCTATCCGCTGTGTTCGCCCGCAGTCTCCGGCAGAAGTCATTGTTCGTTAGTTCGTTTTTTTGGTGATACGCATACGATCGATATAGCCGTCGCCCGACCTCACTTTTTGTCGCCCGAAGCCGACGGAAAGAAGTCTTTACGGGAAACATGCTGGGAGTGTCGAAAGGATTCTGGGAGTGCCGGGGGTAGTCGTAGGGAATGAAAGTGTCCGCCGGAAGGAAGGTAGAGAGTCGGATGTGTGGCGGTTATAAACTGTGGGATCTCTTCGAGAAGCATGTCGTTCTTTGTTAGCGCGGGAGTATGCGGGATAAAGGGGGAGATATGGGTGGAAATGGGATAGAATGGATATGTGTAGTGATCGTGGGAAGGATAGGAGGATACCTTCGTTCATGTCTTTTATGTACTCCTGTCTTCACTAGTAGCTAGCTAAGTGCACGAAACAGAGATCTTCCTTCTCACCTAAAAAGTCTTTTGCCTTTCGATTTTTGGTTGTTTTAACCCCGCCCTTTGAAAACGCCACTCCATTACGCCACCTGTCGCCGGCATGTGGCAGTGCTGGGGCGGCTGTTCCGGGGCGTCACGGCCCAGCACGGCTAGCCGTGCCCAGGTTCCCGCCACTTCGAAAGACGAGAGGCGACATTCGAAGTTTGACGGCACTCCAACATACTGTACAGTACTCGAGTACAGTACTGGGCAAAAAGTGTTCCTAATTGGTAGGCAGAATAAGAGAAAGATCTATACCCTGTAATCAACACTGGTGAAAAACAGATGAAGGACATGGACTTTTTAATGTCATTGTTTCTATGTTCTTGTCAAGCACCCGCTGTCGATTGAAAACGACATTTGACTTATCAAAGCTCATCTCCGCTCGAGAATTACCACTATCTATCCGACTACAGACTACAGTATATTAGCTGTCTGCGTTTGAAAGCAGGGGACCTGGTGGCGAGTAGGGGGGTGTTGCGAGCGAAATAATTCCTCTGTCCAGTGTGCTGGATGACTGTTACCTTGCAATCTGGAGCCATTTTTTGCAAGGCCAATGTTTTCCCTACATTGCAATTTATGATGCATTTAATTTTGAGCCCGATATACCCCAACTTGCCGGTATTTGAAATCGGTCACCGAGGGATTGCAAGCTTGATAACCCACTACCCAATTGTGGGATACCAGCAGCCATAGTAGCCCATATCCATCCTCTAGAAGGTACAGTAGATTAGTCCTACCCTCAGGAAATTTGCTCGCCTTTTGCGGTTGTTACGGTGGTTTATCATCCAGAGCATTGGGATCCGGTGACTCCGCAAGTGCTCGAGTACTTGAAAAACGAGCGGGAAACCACGTGATTGGTTTTGATGGTTGCACCTCGCCCCTCAGCCTCGCCCTAGATTGGGAATCTTCACTACCAAATACCCCTCTCCTCGACCGTTCAGTTCCGTCACGACTACGGTAAAGACTGTAATCAACCGTATTCCTATCCAACAGGCTCCCCACCAGGGCCCCCTGCCCCCCTACCACTCCCCGCGAAATATCTCGGATTCCACTACACATCATACCAGAGTTTAATTCTCGTTATTTTTGCCGATCCTACCCATATCTGAGGCTGGGTGCAAATCAGACACCCGGTTCTAACGAAAACAGGAAGGCCGGAAGGAAGCTGAGAAAGAAAACAGAACAGTACAGGTCAAAAAATAGGCGTACGAACTGAGTAAGTGTAGTCCTTAGACTGAGAGTAATCTTGAGTTCTAGCTACTATAGTTTTCTCAGGAACAATCTTTAAAACTAACACTTTATGTATCAAAGGCGAGAGTTCGAGGAGTAATTCCGGATCGTGCCCGGTGGTCTACTCAAGTATTGAGAAACGAGCCGGCGGTGACCCACCCGATAGGTGAGGGAATTTGTTTTCGCTAAGACTGAGAGAACGATTTTAGTTCAAGCCACGAGTTCGGTTAACTCATCGCAATAGAGCGGAGACTTAACCAAAGTCTACATATCCGACCTGAAATCATAGCTCAGAGAGCGTTCTGCGGATTAGAAATTATGCGGCGGTTTATGCGGGCAGGCGTGCAGAAGAGCCTTAGCCTAGATCGTCTGAAAAGCTCGAGAAGCATCAGTTTCCAAGGTGTGGCACTGAATGATCAGGAAAAGTACGATGAAGCGGAGATTATGTATCGACGCGCATTGGCGGGTATGGAGAAATCGCCAGGGCTGGATCACCGAGATACCTTAGTCGTTGTCAATAATCTCGGCGTGGCTCTACGTGGCCAAGGAAAGAACGACGAAGCGGAGATCATGCTTCGACGTGCATTGGCGGGTATGGAGAAAAAGCTCGGGCCAGATAATCGAGATACCCTAGTAACTGTCGATAATCTCGGTGTGACTCTGCGTAGTCAAGAAAAGTATGACGAATCGGAGATTATGCATCGACGTGCATTGGCGAGCAGGGAGGGAAATCTCGGGCCAGATCATCGAGATACCCTAGTAACTGTCGATAATCTCGGTGTGGCTCTACGCGGGCAAGAAAAGTATGACGAATCGGAGATTATGCATCGACGTGCATTGGCGGGAAGGGAGAAAAAGCCCGGGCCAAACCATCGAGATACCCTAGTAACTGTCGATAATCTTGGTGTGACTCTACGCAGTCAGGAGAAGTACAGTGAAGCGGAGATTATGCATCGACGTGCATTGGCGGGCAGGGAGAAAAAGCTCGGGCCAGATCATCGAGATACCCTAGTAACTGTCGATAATCTCGGTGTGACTCTGCGTAGTCAAGAAAAGTACGGTGAAGCGGAGATTATGCATCGACGTGCATTAGCGGGCAGAGAGAAAGCCCTCGGGCCAGATCACCGAGATACTTTAAATAGTGTTGATAACCTCGGTACGACCCTTCGTTGTCAAGGAAAGTTCGACGAAGCAAATGTTATGCATCGACGCGCATTAGCGGGCAGAGAGAAAAGGTTCGGGCTGGATCACCGAGATACTTTAAATAGCCTCCATAATCTCGGTACGACCCTTCGTAGTCAAGGAAAGTTCGACGACGCAGATATTATGCATCGACGTGCATTAGCGGGTAGGGAGAATACCCTAGGACTAAACCACCGAGATACCTTGGAGAGTGTCAATAATCTCGGTACGACTCTGCGTAGTCAAGAAAAGCACGAACAGGCCGTGGTCATGTATCGGCGTGCATTGGTGGGACGGGAGAAAATTCTCGGGTTAGATCACCCAGAGACGTTACAGACTGTCAGTGACCTAGGTGTGGCGCTACACCGTCAGCACAAGTACGACGAGGCCGAAATTATGCATCGACGCGCACTGGCGGGTAGAGAGAAAATTCTGGGGCTAGGTCACAGAGATACCTTACAGAGTGCCAAGAATCTAAGTGCGATGCTCCATGATCAGAAAAAGAAAAACGAGATGGAAAGTAGACATCGACATGCAGCAGGAGGTGTGGACTCGCTTGGCCCACACCACCCAAACGTCCTACTAGGTGTTGTCGGTCTAGCCGTAGGGCTTCTTAACGAGGGCAAGTACGAAGAAGCTGAGATCATGTATCGACACGCCCTAGGGGCTATGGAGAAGTCTCTGGGCCCAGATCATCCGGATGCGCTCGACAGTATGAATCTGCTCAGCGAAACATTGCTTAATCTGGAAAGGTATGGCGAAGCGGAGGCTATGTGTCGAAGTGCATTGGCAGGTAGAGAGAAAGCTCTAGGAGCAGATCATGCAGCTACCCTTACCAGTGCCGATAACCTTGGTCGGACACTGTACCACCAGAGAAAGTACGAAGAGGCAGAGATGATATTTCGGTCTACACAGGCGGGCAGAAAAAAGGTCCTTGGACTATACCATCCAGATACCCTACTGAGTGCTGTTAGCCTAGGTGTGACGCTACTTGATCAGAAAAAGCATGAAGAAGCTGAGATCACCTACCGACATACGCTAGGAGCTATGGAGAAAGCCCTTGGGCCCGACCATCCAGATGTCCTCGACAGTGTGAATATATTGGGCGAGACGCTTCTTGATCTACAAAAGTATAGCGAAGCGGAGGCTATGTGTCGGCGCGCGCTGGCAGGTAGAGAGAAGGCGCTCGGACTAGATCATCGAGATACCCTAATAAGTGTCAATAATCTTGGTGTGGCGCTGCGGAATCAGAATAAGCACCACGAAGCGGAGACTATGTATCGGCACGCCTGGATGGGTGCGGAGAAGACACTAGGGCCTGACCACCGAGATACCTTAATGTGCATCTACAATCTGGCTGGAGCGTTGCACAAACAGAAAAGGTATGATGAGGCGGAGGTGATGCATCGGCGTGCGCTGGCAGGACGAGAGAAGACCCTTGGGCAAGATCATCGACACACCATTCGTAGCCTCATTAAGCTAGGAACAATGCTGTACGAGAAGAAAAAATACGGTTAAGTGGAGATTATGTACCGATTTGTGAGTACGTCGAGGGGGTCCTAAGGAAGGCTATCCCGCGGCTCTGAAGAGTTACAACCACCTCTCGATCTTTTTCAATGCCCGGGCGACGATTACCTTGAGCGAGGCATTGTGGCAATGACAAAAGGTTTATGTTTACTCAGGTGCGAAATTATGTTGACTATTTCTTTATCCACCTTGCTTTTTTTTTCTGAAATATCTAGCTGTTATACTCTTAGGTTCCTTTTGTACTCCTTTGTGACCAGCTTTAAAGCAGAGATGCCAAATGGCTTAATATTTTTCTATTGGAGGTAGATTAGCTTCATAATTAGGGATCAATGTCTTTGATTCGTTCTTCCCTTTCACCCAGACACTTGTTCATTGTAACCGGGCCGCCGATAGCCCAATGCACTAGCTCTGGGCTAGGGCCAATCCCCCTAGCTTCTTTTCACAGCGACTGCTCCTGTGAGATGAAGGTTGCGTGGCGCATATGCAAAGTTTATCTCCTACCCATCATGAATCAATGCCAACTATCTAAACAATCCTTCCGCCATACCCAATGTTCCCCAAACGGACTCATGTACAAACCGCATCTTATCAAAGAAGCGAATGGCCCTTCTAGAAGGGTGCATACAAGATTAAGAGCAAGCACAGGTGTCGCAATTAGAGAATTGAAGTCCACTCAGCGCTCTGCGATCCACAACTGAACCCAATAGCGCCCAGGAACTTCCATGGGCCATAACATAAATTTCTACGGGGAAAGATACACATGTCCTACAACCAACACACGACACAAAACATCGCGGGGGAAAGAGATCTATGGGTTCCATTCCCCAAGTAAGCTGTAAGACACCGTGCTCCGGAATTTCCAACGCAATTCACCCCCTTTCTACGAACCTGCGATCCTAACCTTGTATTGCCTGTCGGGGGATAGAAAAAAGAATCTGGTTGCACTATTCAAGCCCTTGGACCCATCACGCCACCGGAGGGCATACTCGTTCTATGTGGGTACACCTTGCACGGAGGGATATATCATGATATAACTTTCTTCCTCCTCGGTAATTCCTACACGAAACGAGACGTCATGTGCATGATCACGAGGGCTCACTCGGAGAACTCACTGTCATTTGTGAGTTTGGCACTCTCACCCGACCCCCGCAGCGAAGGACGGTAATTTTATGGATAAACTAATAGGCAGCACAGCAGCAAGGCCGCCGGACCAGAATATGACTCGACCGGCGTGGGAAGGTACCGTATCTTCGTCCTCTTTCTGCCCGGAACCCAACTAAATTCACGATAAGGTCAAAGCATATGTAATACATAATAAAAAATTCCCATCCGGATCTTCGGTAGATCACCCCATATACCCGCCACCCCTGCGCGTGTCCATATTCCCCTAGTTGCCTCCTCGACAACAATGAAAGGCGTAATCGTAGAAGTCTCTGCGTAAATTCTTACCACTCCAATGAAGAAACCTGGCATACCATTCCGGCATCTTTTATGGTCAATCATAGTACACCAAATTCCTCCATCTAGTCTAATACGGAAGAGGAAGGCCCCTGAGGACGGGGAATCCCGGGTACCGTCCCGGTGTGTCGGTCACGGCGGTGCATTACTACCTATACTAGGCATTAGTTAGCACCTCGAGATCGGCCAAGTTTTGAACTATTGCGGGAAGGAAAGGGTTTCGGCGCTGCTCTACAGCCGCTAGATCAAAGTGATTGGGTACGGTGTCTGGGATCCGTAACTACATCTTATGTGTCTGCCTCTTAAAGCTGCTCTTGTTGTCTTCTGTGTCCCCACCTCCCCATATTCTAAGCGGGTTGGCCGATAACTTGGTGTCGTCACGTTTCCTGTAGCATATTAGAATGCACCAAGGTAACTGAAGACAAACTGCAAGAATCAAAATGGGCCATGGAGATATCGTGAGGACTCCGATATCGATTAACGAAACGTCTGAGTGAAGAATTTCTCTTTCTTCCAAAGAGCATGGTCATTTCCAAGGTGTGCGATAACATTTTAGGCCTTCCCTCTTACCTCTCAAAAGTTTCTTTCCCCATCATGTATAGTTTTCGAGTTCTAGTAGAGTTCTGTTAAAAGCAGGGTTTTATAGTATCTGGAAGTTACTGGTAGGTTGGGTCCACCCTCAACGAGGCGGCGTCCAGGGCGTTTCCGGATCCTCAACTGAGGGATAAGCTGGACTGTAGAAATAACCAAAAACGTACCAGTAGAAACGCTTAGCCCACTTTGTTGTTTTACGTTATCCCGGTGAAGGCAGACAATGGGATACCCGTATGGTGAGGGAACTCTGTAGCTGGAGCAAGGGGTATGGTGCGCAGATGTGAGGATATTGGTATCCAAAGTGAATATACTGGTAGTACAGTACAACAGTGAGTATATCGTGCTTCTTCCCGGGCCAAGCTCCTTCCCCCCGATTTTCCCAACCCCTCTTCTTCCTTCCCTTCTCGGAAGGGGGAGGCAGGGGTAAACACCATCAACAGTCTCACAATCCCTCCTCGATGAACTTTTGGGGCTTCATATGCCTGGGGTCTACCTGTCTTGAGACTTTAAACACGTTTTATGGCTGGCATCCTATCTGCTACACAAACTTTACCTCCCTCTCCTGGTCGACACCTCGTCCCTATGGCCTAGAGGGGTTACTACCTTGTCCCCCCCTGGTCGCTACACCCCCAATCAGTGTCCGCTACTACTACCTGGCTGGAATTGCTGGCGAAATACGGTTGGTATTGCACTGTCTCAGGCTGCTCACTGTTCAGCTGGTTGGGCCTCACAATGTCAATGGGAGCTGGTTGACTGGGCCAGCCCTCCGCAACAATTTTTGAGTTCTCTGTACTCTAAAAAGGACCTGGGGTTGCTGGTAAACCCCCTTTGCCCTATGTTTGTAGGCTGGGACTTTGAGGAAACCAGCAGGCATAGTAACGCCCATTACAAGAAGGATTTCTTTTGTTGGGTTTCTTTTGTTTATTTCCTATCTCAAGAGAATACGGTGTGGGTTTTCTTGTTGCCTCCTGCGGATGCTGGTTTTGGGCTTGTATGTTGGCTTTTTTGCTGAGGGTGTGAGGGAATTTTTCTGTGCAGGGTTGATTTCTCTTGCTCCTTTTGGTGGCTTGGCTTAGCATGGGTTCTTTTATGGTGTTCGATATGCGGTTGGTCCCATACCAGAGGGACTTGGGGTGGCTTGTTTTTCCCTAGGCCTGTGGAGGAGGCTTTTGACCAGCATGTTTTAGGACTAAATCAGGGGTCCCTGCATGACCTTTATAGTGGAGGTTTGCGCCTTTAAGCAAATAAATTCTAAGATTTAACAAAAAAAAAAAAAAAGTGCTTCTTCCTGGGCAGTGAATATATCTCCGCATTCTTGCCAAGAAAATATAGCACATCTTCAATCGCCAAAGTATTTTCAACTGCGAGTCTAATGAGAATAGCTATATTAGGTGATAGAGTAGGCAATGCTCTACACATTAATAGAGAAAGAATAGAAATATCTCAAGCTTTCATAGAGAGATATTGGGGTTTAAAGTGTGAGGGGAATGTCCGGGGTATTTTTAGGTAGGTTAATTACTGGTAAAAACCTCTTACTAGAGACTATTAATTAATACTTGCCAAGACATTAACCTAAATAAATCATTGTCTTGGCGAATTAACCTGCTATTAATAAATGGCAATGAATGTCCACCGGTTCCGGATGCGAGCACTCGAATGCACAGTTCCCTCACCATATTTTCTTTCTTACAAGCGCTGTCGATAGATACTGAGTACCTTCATCACATGCTCTAGCCGGGAGATCTCACAACAAACAACGTTTACTAGTATGATGTTATTGATACCAAATTTTTCTTATCACACTTTTACGTAACGGATAGATCTACCGTGCGCACTTGTCGTGACGAAGATCTACTAGTCGAGAACTGTAAACTAACAGAACCCTATTCGACAAGACTCAACCTTAAAGAAGCGATGCGGTACCGTATAAAGGTTCCCAAAGCGCTTTTATCGAAGAATTTAAGAATTACTATCCACTTTCCCCGATAACGATGTCTTAGCTTTGATATTCTAGTGCGAGCGTAGGGTTTTTGCGATGTCCGTAGGATCCGCTTCAATCCACACTTTACCTTCAAATGCTCGCGCGGCCGAGTTGAAACCGGGCACCTGACAACACCCATACAAACTGTCCGCCTCAGCTCGGCCGCGCGAGTACTATGTACAAGCCCCCCGCATGTGCGGAGCGAACATAGAGGGGATAGACTACTGGAAGCTGAGAATCTGTTGCCAAGACCCACCCATGTTCGCTCCGCACATGAGGGGGACTTGAATGTTGGCCAAAACTTGGACGCCATAGCCTCAAAAAAAATCCCGTGACCCCCCAAAAAGTATGGCTCGTCATGAATATTCACACAATTGAAGGCCATGTTCCAGAAACCACCTCAAAAACTCCAAGCACTAAAATTCCCGACAAGGAGTAAGGGGAAACCGCCGAGACGGGCAATTTGCATGGGATTTCTACATGGCAACCATGCCCCCTCTTTACACCGGGGCTGAATGCATCCAATAATTGTGGGATACCAGTGGTCAGTGCAGCCAATGTTCATTCCCCGAGAGGTAGTCCTACATTCAAGAATGAAGCTTACTCATTAAGGTTACTTAGGGGTCTCGTTACCCTGGGCATTGAGTCTCTCCATTAGAGGTAACTGAGACTAGAACATAGGTTACAAGTTTTCGCGACAAAATTCAGCCCCCGCTTTGCGCCAAACAAAATACTATAGCTGACCTTAGACAGCAGCAGCTCATTCGGAAACAATATAGAACTAACAAAATTGATGCCATAGTCTAGGCAATTGCTCAGACTATACGGGTGGAAATTATGAGAACCATCCCACCACATAACGGTGAGTCCGGATTGGATCTGGTTCGGATACTTTTTTGTATCGGAAACTCTTACAATGCCTTTCGATCACCATCGTTATTTCTGGTCTTGTACGAGTACTGTACAATAGACATTAACTAACACAAAATGTCACTTGACCTTCTCGCTCACTGGAAGCTCTTTTGTCGGAGGATAATATCGCAATCTAAATTCTATCTCCACACTTTACTTATGGGCAAATTAAACCATCAATTACAAAAATCTGAAAATCTTCCATGTTCCTCCTTCTTCCTACCCTACTATCACTTCCATATGATAACTTAACCGCGCCCGCTCTTCTCCCATCCCAGCTCTCCTAACCTCTTCTCTCTCTTCTATTCCCTACGCCTCCCTTCATAATCCGTTCTCCATTCTTACTTCCCTTCACCATATATTCTCCTCTCTACATTTCACTTCTCTTCGCGGTGCTGCTACTACACCTTCTCTGACTTCAAACTTATCCTTTGTCCACCGGTTATGCGAGAGATAAAATGGGTTCTAGATATTTGTCTAAGGTTCGATACTCTGAGGTTGTGCGAGTGAATGAGCGCCGGTGATTCACAATAAGGCTATCGATTGGATTGGGAACCACGTTAGACTTATCAAAGCGTACATCCAAACGGGTGCGGCTGTCTACTTGGCCACGAGATATTGGTTACTACTGTCCGAAAGCAAGGGACCTGATGGCAAGTAGGGGGAGATTAGGCGCAAAATAATTCCTCCGTCCGGTGTGCTTGATATGAATGGATTATCAGGAGATCTTGGGCCATTATTTTGCAAACCTAATTTCCTTCCTAGATTGAAGTCTATCGACGCATTTACTCGTATTTTGGATCCGACATACGACAACCTACTCGTACTGGCATGTGGGATCGGCCGCCGACCGATTGCAAGCTTGATAAGTCACTGGTAGTCAATATTCATTCTCCAAGAGGTACTCGTAGACTGGCCCTACTTTCAAGGTTGCTTCTCGTTTCGGATGTCCAGCCTGTTTATTGTTCTTGGCATTGAGTTCTTCTGGCAGAGCCGCCGAAGCCGGAATGGGCGCTACAAGCGCTGGGGTACTCGTAGTCTCGTACCGGTACGGTAACCTGTCAAAAAAGGGCGGAGAACCACGTGATTGGTTTTGACGGATAATACTCGTACACAACAGCTCTCAGCCTCATCCTAACGTGTAAATTTAATGCAGAGGCTCTCTTGATCGTAATCAAGGATTTTCATACCCATCGAACTCCTTCCCAGGACTCTCTATCCTCCTATTATTCCAGCGAAATATTACGGATGCTTTTTCACATCACCCCACGTTTGGCCTCGTTATAGCGCAGGTCCCACTCATATCCGACGCTGGGTATTGGCGTGTTGCCGAAAAATTAGACACTCGCTTCCGGTGAAAAACTACCGCTATCAGAAGGATCGGAAGGAAGCTGAGGAAGGGAAACTGAATAGTACGGGTCGGGAATAGGCGTACGAACTGAGTAAGTGTAACCCTTGCGCTGAGCGTAATCTTGGGTTCTAGCCATTCTCGGAACAAACCTAAAACTAACACTCTATAGCACCAAACGCGAGACCTCCAGCAATAATCTCGGATCGTGTCCAAGGCCTATTGAAGTATTTTAGAGAAACAAACCAATAGTGACCCATCTAATCGGCGAGGAAATCTGTTTTCGTGACGACAGCGACTGCGGGTTTATCTCAAGCCAGGATTTCGGTTGGCTCGCCGAAATAGTGAGAGACTTGGACCTTAGGATCAGCATATCCAGTTTGGGATAATAGCTCAGAGGGCATTGCGGATTAGAAATTATGTGGGGGTTTATGTCGGCATGCGCGCAGAAGGTACTTGGTCCGGACCATCCGGCTAGCTTAAGGATCGTTGCTTACCAAGGTGTGGCACTGCATAATCAGGAAAAGTACGACGAAGCGGAGGCTATCCACCGGTTTGCATTGGCGGGCATGGAGAAAACGCTCGGGCCGGATCATCAAGATACTTTGGATAGTGTCCATCGCCTCAGCATGGCTCTGCATAGCCAAGGAAAGTATGGCGAAGCGGAGATTCTGAATCTGCGGGCATTAGCGGGCAGGGAGAAAAGGCTCGGACCGGATCATAAAGATACTTTAGATAGTGTCCACCGCCTCAGCATGACTCTACATAGCCAAGGAAAGTATAGCCAAGCGGAGATTATGAATTGGCGGGCATTGGCAGGCAGGAAGAATACGCTCAGGCCGGATCATCAAGATATCTTGGGTAGTGTCAACAATCTTGGTGTGATTCTACATAGTCAAGAAAGGTACGACGAAGCGGAGACCATGCACCGACGCGCATTGACGGGCAGGGAGAAAACGCTAGGCCAGGATCACCGAGATACCTTAAGTAGTGTCAATAATCTCGGTGCAATTCTGCTCAGCCAAGGAAAGTACGACGAAGCGGAGACTATGCATCGACGTGCATTGGCGGGCATGGAGAAAACCCTCGGTCTGAACCATCGAGATACCTTGGGTAGTATCGATAATCTCGGCACGACTCTACGTTGTCAGGGAAAGCACGATGAGGCCGAGATTGTGTATCGACGCGCATGGGCGGGCAGGGAGAAAACTCTGGGGCTAGATCATCGAGATACCATAAGTAGTGCTAATAGTCTCAGTGATGTTTTGCATAGCCAAGAAAAGTACCATGAAGCGGAGGTTATGGTACGACTTGTATTGGTGGACAGAGAGAAAGCGCTCGGGCTGGATCATGCAGATACCTTACTCAACGTCAGCAATCTCGGTGTGACACTACACTTTCAAGAAAAGTACGGAGAAGCGGAGATTATGCACCGACGTGCACTAACGGGCAGAGAGAAAACGGTAGGGCTGGACCATCGAAATACTTTACATAGTGTCTATAATCTTGGTGTGACTCTGCACAGTCAAGACAAGTACGACGAAGCGGAGATTATGCATCGGCGTGCGTTAGCTGGCAGAGAGAAAAGCCTCGGGCCGGGTCACCGAGATACTTTAAATAGTGTTGATAATCTCGGTACGACTCTGCGTTGTCAAGGAAACTTCGACGAGGCGGAGATTATGCATCGACGTGCCCTGGAAGGTAGAGAGAAATCACTTGGGCCAGACCACCGAGATACCTTAGAGAGTGTCAATAATCTCGGCACAACTCTGTGCGGTCAAGGGAGGCACGGCGAGGCTGAGATCATGTATCGGCGTGCATTGGCGGGAAGAGAGAAAATGTTCGGGTTAGATCACCCGCAGACATTACAGAGCATTGGTGACCTAGGTGTGGCACTGCATCGTCAGGAGAAGTATGATGAGGCCGAGATTATGCATCGACGCGCATTAGCAGGGAGAGAGAAAACGCTAGGGGCCGATCATCGAGATACCTTACATAGTGCCAATAATCTAAATGCGATTCTCCATGATCGGAAAAAGCACAACGAAATAGAAAGTATGCATCGACATGCAGCAAGAGGTGGGGGGAACACGCCTAGGCCCCACCGCCCTAGCGTCCTGCTGGGTGTTGTTGGCCTAGCCGTAAGGCTTCTTGATGAGAGAAAGTACGAAGAAGCTGAGGTCATGTATCGACACACCCTAGGGGCTATGGAGAAGGCTCTGGGGCCAGATCATCCGGATGCACTCGACAGTATGAATATGCTCGGCGAAGCCCTGCTTGGTCTAGAAAGGTATAACGTAGCGGAGGGTATGTTTCGGCGCGCATTAGCGGGCAGAGAGAGGGCTCTAGGAGCAGATCATGCAACTACCCTTAACAGTGCCGATAACCTTGGTCGGGTACTCTACCATCAGGGAAAGTACGAAGAAGCGGAGATGATATTTCGATCTACACGGGCGGGCAGAAAAACAGTGCTTGGACTATATCATCCAGACACCCGACTAAGCGATGTTAGCCTAGGTGTGGCACTACTTGATCAGAAAAAGTACCAAGAAGCTGAGATTATCTACCGACATGCCCTAATTTCTATGGAGAAAGCCCTTGGGCCCGGCCATCCAGATGTCCTCGACAGCATGAATACTTTAGGCGAGACGCTTCTTGATCTGAAGAAGTATAGCGAAGCGGAGGTTATATGTCGACGCGCGGTAGCAGGCATGGAGAAAGCCCTTGGACGAGATCACCGAGATACCCTAATAAGTGTCAATAATCTTGGTGTTGCGCTACGGAATCAGAATAAGCACCGCGAAGCGGTCATTATGTATCGACGCGCATGGATGGGTGCGGAGAAGACGCTTGGACCTGACCACCAAGATACCCTAATGTGCATCTACAATCTGGCTGGGGTGTTGTACAAACTGGGAAAGTATGGTGAGGCAGAGATGATGCATCGGCGTGCGCTGGCAGGACGAGAGAAGATTCTGGGGCTTGGCCATCGACACACTCTTCGCAGCCTCATTAAGCTTGGTACAACGCTGTATGAGAAGAGAAAATACGATGAAGCGGAGATTATGTATCGACGTGCGGTTGCGGAGGCAGAGATGACATTAGGACCAGGCCATCCTACGACCCTGAAGAGTTTTAGCCACCTCTCGATGTTTCTCTATGCCCGGTCGGCGAAGCCTTAGACGAAGTACCATGAAAGAAATAAAGGGTTCATGTTTACTCGGGGGGGTGAATTTGTTCCTATTTTTTTACATTTTCACTTTTTTTTCTGAATTATCCGGTTATACGTCGGTTCCCCTTCTTACCGGTATTTCTTAGTGGCCGGTATTAGGGGGGGTGTTAAATGGGTTAATTGTTTTGATGGCTTTGAATCATCGGCATAATCAGTGATCTCGTGATTTCTTCTTCTATTGAAGCTAGGCACTTGTTCAGTATAACCAGCCCGCAGATAGCCCAACGGACTAGCTCTGGACTGGAGCCAGTAGTTCCGCCGCTTTCTTTTCACAACATAGATTCCTGTGGGGGAGGACACATATCGTAGTACCGACACATAATAGTAGAC
>QLOI01000969.1:24595-53709 GCA_003313605.1 Tuber umbilicatum
GATTTTTTTTTTTTTTTTTTTGTTTCGAAGAAAACAGTATGAGGCTTGCGTGGGATGTGCAGAGAGAGAAAGGAGCCGCATCATGTGCGCTACAGGGGTTGCGGTTGGATGGTTTCAACCGACGAGCTAAGGGGGTCTATATTAGGAGAGAATTCTCCACTTCCTTTCTTCCTTTCCCGCTTCTTCTCCGTGATGCGGAAAAAGAAAGTACAAGGGGGGTTGGTCAGCGCATAACAAGAAGGGGGTTGAAGTGCGACCTGTGCATAGATGGTCGGACAACCGGGATAGGTTGGACATTTTCTTTTCGGCGAGATTTTCTTCTGAAGGTTTTCTTCCGTGGTTAGCTTCGGTGAAATGTTTTCGGATTTGCTTAGGAGGGTTGAATTGATTGAGGGGTGTGGTTTCCTGTTTCTGTTTGCGGGTCTGCGAGTTTCGGAAGGTGGATTGATCGTGCCGGGCCCCCTCTGTTTTTCAGTATGATGGAGTGGGTAAGCTTGTCTGGGAATGAGCAAATCTTGGCCCCAGCGTGCTTCACTATTCCAGTCGCACACCGCTCTTTTACGCAGCTCGCCATAGACATACGGGCCGATATGGCAGTGCCAAAGCTGCCAGAGTCCCTGGAAACCACAGCCCTCAGCTCCGTCCAAGGTTGTGGGTATAAACATAATTGCCGTCTTCGAACAGCGGCATGTCCCACCACCTACCCCCTTCCGGCTCCCATCCAAACTTCGAGGGTGCGCGACAACACAGTATGGAAATTGCCACCTTTCGGGGCGAGAGGCGCTGGTTTTTGTTTGGGTTCTGATCTTATTTAACTCAAACCTTGTTTTCTGGCTTCCCTTATATTTTTTGTATTATTCAATGCGCTTTTTTCACTCATATGAAGAATACAGGAGATTTACGGTATGTAGATTACTTGCGTTGTTTCAAAAGGTACTCAGCGGAGAGAATCTCAGCCCGGCGGTGAAAAATTGCCCTCCAGCTTCTTGGTTCCTAAGGCGGTGATTGAGGGTTGTCGATTTGGCCGCCTGAGGCCAGTCGTCGAAAGACATATCACTCGGACCAAATTAGGTGGTCGGGGAACCCTCGCCGTGGTGTGACTAGTACAGTACGGGTACCGTACTATTGGATGGATGGACGGACTCGCGGTAGCCAACAAACAAGTCTTGTTACGGTAATGCTTCGTCATGGATCCCATGGCATTCCATTTGAAATTCCTCTATCTAAAGGGGCCGCTGTGCCCACCGAGACGGAAAAACTGTGGGGCGATCATCACAACCGAGAAGTGAACAGTGGAAATAGTTTTCGTTCTTTAATTTCTCTTTCCCTCTTTCCCTTTTTCTCACTCTCGTGACTGATAAACCGTGGAATCATCAAGTCCATCCGGATTATATCCGCGTCGGGTTGCTGTGACTGATTGACATAGCCTTGACCAATATCCTCGTTCGAGTGGTTTCTGCATTCCAAGCACTGACCGTAACGGAAAGATATCCCCCCGCCGAATACTCACCATTGAACGTGAGACTGTCGAAACCTCCCTCAGTACGGTACTAGAATAGAAAGCATTTGTCCCATGAGCGGTTTGAAATGTAAAATCCGCAGACGGCTACACCAGTGCAAAAAAGAGTGACTTGAAGCCTACAAATTGGCTAGTGGACCAAAAGATGGCTTGCCGTAGAAACCCAAATAATTAGACCTCACCCCAAGTCGTCCAGAATTTCCTCCTTTTTATCACTACCATTATTTCCGGCATTTCACCAGGGACATTTACTAGCATAGCGTGTCACTTATGGGTGACAATATCTAGACAGCTCCAAAGGCTCTGGCGGATTTTAAATTTTTTTTGCAAGCGACAAGGCTGAGATTGTGAACTGAAAAGTGGGGGCGTAGACGAATTTTGTCGCCAAGATCCGGAGAACGGCATGATTGACTTGATTGACCCATGTCACCCATCAGCCTTACTCTAATGTGCCATGAACACTCCACTCGTATCTTTATTCTCATCAACGATTTTCATGTTCATTAAACTCCCAAGTCCTTACCAGAACTTTCTGCCCTTCTATTATTCCGTGCGAGATATCTGGGGTTCTTATTCGCATCATACCGCAAGTTTGATCCTCGCTATTAATGCAGTTCCCACTCATAACTAACACCAGGTCTTAGGGCGTTGCGGGCGAATTAGGCAACCGGCTATATTGAAAAACTACCAGGAAGATTAGAAGGAAGCTGAGAAAGCAGACAGAATAGTACAAGTCAAAGAATAGGTGTGCAAACTGAGTAAGTGTATCCCTTGTACTCAGAGTAACCTTGGGCTCAGCCTAGCGTTCCTTAGGAACAGTCTCTTAAAACTTCCGCTTTATAGCACCGAAAGCGAGAGCGCTTGCAACAATTCCAGATCGTGTCCGGCGCCCTACTCAGTATTTTAAAGAAGCACGCCAACGGAGACTCGCCGAATAGGCGAAGAAATTCGTTTTCGGAACGACGAGTTTAGTTCAAGATCGGGGTTCGGTTAACTCGTCGCAATAGAGGGGCGATTTAGACCTTAAAATCCGCATATCCGACTTGAAATAATGGCTCCGAAAACGCTCAGCAGATTAGAAATCATGCGGCGGTTTATGCGGGTAGGAGTGCGCAAGAAGCTTGGCCTATATTATCCGTGGAGCTTAAGGCGCATCAGTTCCCAGGGTGTTGCACTGCAGAACCGGGGAAAGTACGACGAAGCGGAGACTATGCATCGACGCGCATTGGCGGGCAAGGAAAAAGCCCTCGGGTCAGATCATCGAGATACCTTAGATAGTGTCTATAATCTCGGCGTGACTCTGCGCAGTCAAGAAAAGTACGAAGAAGCGGAGGTTATGCATCGACGTGCATTAGCGGGCAGGGAGAAAACGATAGGGCTAGATCATCGAGATACCTTGAATTGTGTCTATAATCTCGGTGCGATTCTGCATAACCAAAAAATGTACGGCGAAGCGGAGACTATGTATCGGCGCGCATTAGCGGGCAAGGAGAAAACCCTCGGGTCAGATCATCGAGATACCTTGAATTGTGTCTATAATCTCATTGCGATTCTGCATGGCCAGCAAAAGTACGAAGAGGCGGAGATTATGGATCGACGCGCACTAGCGGGCAGGGAGAAAACGCTAGGGCTAGGTCATCGAGATACCTTATATAGTGTCTATAATCTCGGTAGGGCTCTGCATTGCCAAGGAAAGTACGACGAAGCGGAGACTATGCATCGACGTGCACTAGCGGGTAGGGGGGAAACGCTAGGGCTAGATCATCGAGATACCTTATATAGTGTCAATAATCTCGGTAGGACTCTACATCGCCAAGGAAAGTACGACGAAGCGGAGACTATGTATCGACGTGCACTGGCGGGTAGGGAGAAATCGCTAGGGCTAGATCATCGACATACCTTAGATAGTGTCTACAATCTCGGTAGGACTTTGCGTCGTCGTGAAAAGTACGAAGAAGCGGCGGTTATGCACCGACGCGCATTGGCAGGCAGGGAGAAATCGGTAGGGTTAGATCATCGAGATACCTTAGCGAGTGTCTATAATATCGGCGCGACTCTGTATAATCAAAGAGAGTACCAAGAAGCGGAGACTATGTATCGACGCGCACTAGCGGGTAGGGAGAAAACCCTTGGGTCAGATCATCGGGATACCTTGAATTGTGTTTATATTCTCGGCGCGACTCTGCATAACCAAGGAAAGTACGACGAAGCGGAGACTATGCATTGGCGCGCACTAGCGGGCAGGAAGAAAACGCTAGGGCTAGATCATCGAGATACCTTAAATAGTGTCAATGAGCTCGGTAGGGCTCTGTATCGCCAAGGAAAGTACGACGAAGAGGAGGATATGCATCGGCGTGCACTAGCGGGTAGGGAGAAATCGCTAGGGCTAGATCATCGACATACCTTAGATAGTGTCTACAATCTCGGTAGGACTTTGCGCCGTCAGGAAAAGTACGAAGAAGCAGAGGCTATGCATCGACGTGCATTGGCAGGCAGGGAGAAATCGCTAGGGCTATATCATCGAGATACCTTATATAGCGTCTATGATCTCGGTGCGACTCTACATAACCAACAAAAGTACGGCGAAGCGGAGACTATGCATCGGCGCGCACTAGTTGGTATGGAGAAATCGCTAGGGCTAGATCATCGAGATACCTTGAATAGTGTCTATAACCTTGGTGTGGCTCTGCGTTACCAAGAAAAGTACGAAGAAGCGGAGATTACCGATCGACGTGTACTGGCGGGTATGGAGAAAACACTAGGGCTAGATCATCGAGATACCTTAGCGACTGTCAATAATCTCGGTGCGGCCCTGCATAACCAAGGAAAGTACGAAGAAGCGGAGACTATGCATCGACGTTCATTAGCGGGCAGTGAGAAAACGCTAGGGCAGGATCATCGAGATACCTTGAATAGTGTCAATAATCTCGGTAGGACTCTGCATCGCCAAGGAAAGTACGACGAAGCAGAGACCGTGCATCGACGTGCATTAGCGGGCAGTGAGAAAACCCTTGGGTCAGATCACCGATATACTTTAAATTGTGTCTATAATCTCGGCGCAACTCTACATAACCAACAAAAGTACGAAGAAGCGGAGATTATGCATCGACGTGCACTAGCGGGTATGGAGAAATCGCTAGGGCTGGATCATCGAGATACCTTGAATTGTGTCTATAATCTCGGTGCGACTCTGCATAACCAAGGAAAGTACGGCGAAGCGGAGGTTATGCATCGACGTGCATTGGCAGGCAGGGAGAAATCGCTAGGGTTAGATCATCGAGATACCTTAGCGAGTGTCTATAATCTCGGTGTGGCTCTGCATAACCAAGGCAATTACGACGAGGCGGAGGCTATCCATCGACGTGCACTAGCGGGTATAGAGAAAATGCTAGGGCTAGGTCATCTTGATACCTTAAATAGTGTCTATAATCTCAGCATGACTCTGTATCACTAAGGAAAGTACGGCGAAGCGGAGACTATGCATTGGCGTGCATTAGCTGGCAGGGAGAAAACCCTTGGGTCAGATCCTCGAGATACATTACATAGAGTTGATAATCTAAGTGCGATGCTCCGTGATCAGAAGAAAAAAGACGGAATGGAAAGTATGCATCGACGTGCAGCAGGAAGTTAGGGGAACACGCTTAGGCCACATCACCCAGACGTCGTTCCAGGAGCTGTCAGCCTAGCTGTGGGGTTTCTTTGAGAAAAATAAGAATGCAGCTGAGATCATACCTCGACACATCCTAGGGGCTATGGAGAAGTTTCTGGGGCCAGATCATCCAGGTGCCCTCGACAGCACAAATATTTCTAGCGAAATGCTGCTCGGTCTAGAAAGGTATGAAGTAGCAGAGGCTATGTGTCGACGTACATTGGTGGGCAGAGAGAAAGTTCTCAGGTCAAATCATGCAGCTACCCCTTCGAGTCCCGATAACCTTGGTCGGACGCCCTATCATCAGAGAATGCACCAACCGGAGACGGTATTTCGATTTACACATGCAGGCAGAAAAACGGTGCTTAAACTATTTCATCCAGATACCCTACTGAGTGCCGCCAGCCTTGGTGTGACACTGTTTGATCAGAAAAAATACGAAGATGAGATCGTCTACCGACATGCCCTACTTGCTATGGAGAAAGCTCCAGGTCTCGACCACCCTGATGCCCTCGACGATGTGAATACGTTCGGCGAGACGCTGCTTGATCTAAAAAATAATAGCGAAGCTGGAGTTATATGTCAATGTGCGCCGGCAGAGAGAAGGCGCTTGGGCTAGATGACCGAGATGCCCTAATAAGTGTCAATAATCTTAGCAGCGTTGCACAATCGGAACAAGCACCGCGGAGCGGAGATAACGTATCGACGAGCACAGATGGGTGTGAAGAAGGCGCTTGGACCTGACCACCAAGATACCCTAATATACATTCGTAATCTAGCCGGCGCGTTTTTATAAATAGCGAAAGTATGATGAAACCAAGATGATGCATCGGCATGCGCTGGCAGGACGAGAGAAGATTCTGGGGCCTGGCCATCGACACACTCTTCGCAGCCTCCTTAAGCTAGGTACCGCGCTGTGTGAGAAGTGAAAATACAACGAAGCGGAGATTATGTATCGATGTGCGGTTAGGGGGGCTAAGAGAGCTCTAGGGCCGGGCCATCCTGCGACTCTCAAGAGTTTCGGCCATCTCTCGGTGTTTCTCTATGCCCGGTCGACGAAGCCTTAGGCGAAGTAACATGACAGAGATGAAGGGCTTATGTTTGCTCAGGGGTGGAATTCTTTCTGCTATTTTTTATACCTCTTGTCTTTTTCTTTCTTTTTCTATGAATTATCCGGCCAATATTTGTCGCGTTCCTTTCTTATTTCTTACTAGCATTGAGATAGAGGTGTTAAATGGGTTAATTGTTTTCACCGGCAGTGAGTTGGTGGCATAATCAGTGATCGCGTGATTTATTCTTCCGTTGGAGCTAGACACTTGTTCACTATACCCAACCTGCGGATAGCCCAACGGACAAGGTCTAGACTGAAGCCGATAGTTCCTTTGCTTTCTTTTTACAACATCAATTCCCGCAGTGAAGGATACATATCGTAAAACTGACACGCAATAGTAGACACTCAGGGGGAGGGAGATCCATAAGCTTCATTCCACAAGTAAGGTACAGGACACCAACTTCCGATATTACCAACGTAATCCACCCCCTTTTATGAACCTAGGGTCCCAACATTATACTGCCTACCGAAAAACAGAAAACGCGCCATCTAATTGAATTATCCGAGATCTTGGACTCATCGCGCCGGGGAAGGGAGTACTCGTTCTTCGTGCGTGCCTCTTTCCGCAAACGTCCCGCCTCTGCAATCCTTCACGAAACGAGACGTTCTAGCCGTAATCACGGGAGCTCACTCGGATAGCTCGCTGGCTGCAATCCTCTCTCTTGCGCGCAAGATGCGTTTGCGGCTGGTAAATACAATTTCTTGGACCTTCTAAACAGACATCAGGACCGAGGGAAGATTGCGCTACTGCGGTCCACTCACCCTCTCAATCCCGTGAAGGGTATGGATGTATGCTAACGCTACTAGTGTCCCAACGTGTTACAGTAAAAGAAAAAGACATACCCAATCCCCAGCTAAGACGAGCTCTATACCAGCCGCTCGTGTCGGAAGCATTACCTCAGCGTGGTGAGCGGTCCGGATATGTTCGGCCAGCTTCCTGACCACTTAGGGCATGTGGAACTAGGAATGGACTAGAGCCATATTAATGTATACTCATATTACTTATTGCTATAAGTATCACAGTCTCAGACGTGTCTATTGAATAACAAGCGGAAAAGCAACTCTGTCTCTTTCTCTTTCATTGATCGGTCCCACCACTTTGCGCTTCAACTCGGGCCTCCGCTGTGTGACCGACAGCTCTAGTAGATTAGCAACGAGTGATTATTCGTGACGCGAATGCAGGAACCCGAGGGCAAGTTATAACACTTTATAACGATAGTCGAGTGAGATTTCCCTACCCCCCACTAAATCTTCACTAGCGTCGATTTCACCCGCCACAGATCAAAAGATGTGGTATGGAATTTTCATGTTTACCCGACCTCTGACGTGCGGCATCGAGCGGACATGAGGTAGTGATGAAACTCCTCTTAGAGCGGCAAGATGCCCGCCCTGGCGAGAAAGAGTATAGGGGCCAAACACCACCCTGGTGTGCAGCCCGCGATGGGCATGATGAGGTGGTGAGGATTTTGGCGCCAACTAGACCATGCTGACTGAACACCGCTTGCCGGTGGTCGGGAATGAGTATGATTGAGTGATAAAGCTCGTATAGGGACGAGCGAATGGTGACCCCGGCGTACTGCACTATTCCGGTCGTACTCCGCTCTTTTATGCGGCTAGTCGTAGATATGTCGCAGTGCTGAAGTTGGCAAAGCCCCTGGAAGCCACAACCTCCAGCAACGTCTAATGTCGTAGGGGTATAAACTTTACTGCAGGGTTTGAACAACGGCATGTGCCACCACCTGCCCGTTTCCAACTCCCATCCAAACTTTGAGGGTTCACGACAACACGCCGTGGGAATTGCCGCCTTTTCAGAGAGAGAGGATTTGGTTTTTGTTTGGGCCTTTATCGTAGCTAACTTAATCCCTGTTTTCCGGTCGTACATTCTCCTTCTTGTATACTTTTATGTTTTTTTCTCCGCTCATCTAAAGAATACAGGAGATTTATGGTATGTCGATTATGGTACAGTACCGGTATTGTTCCAGAAATATCCGCAGCTGCAAGAATCCCAACGCAACGGTGAAAATTAGCCCTCCAGCTCCTCGGTTTCCAAGGCGGTAATTGAAGGTTTCCGAAAAGCATTTCGCTTAGACCAAATGTAGTATGGTCTGAGAACCCTTGCTGTGGTGCGACCAGCACAGTACTAGTACCGCGCTATTCGGTAAGTGGGTGGACCCGTGGTAGTCAACAAACAGGTCATGTTACGTTTGGTGTTGCTTCTTCATGGATTTCATTGCATTCTGTATAAAGTTCCTGTATCTAAAGGGCCTCCTGCAGCCGTGGGGAGGGAAAATGGGAGAGGCAATCATCACAGCCAAGAAATGGACAGTGGAAATATCTTTGGCTCTCCAATTTCTCTTTCTATCCTTACGCCGGGCTGTTCCGACCAATTGGCATTTCAGCTAACATTCCCGTTGGAGTGGTTTTCGTATTCCGAACACAGACCGTAACGGAATGATATCTTCCTGCCGAATACCCACCAAAGAACGTCGGACTGTGGAAACCTCCCACAGTACCGTACTCGAGTGGAAAACATCTGTCCCTTTGACGGTTTGCAAAGTGGAGTCAGTAGGCGGGAACGCTGGTGCAAAAATAAGTGATTTGGAGCTTACAAATTTTTTCGCGGCTATACCAAAAGATTACTCGTTTTATCTTACCATACATCTTGCAAGTGACCACTACCCGAGGCCCAAATGAAAAATGCTCCAACTTCAAACCTACTGATAGTGGTCTTCCAGTTTGCATTTTCCGGGAGCTAGGGTTGTAAGCCTGTACAACAAATGTCCGGGAATGTTTTTATATTCTGGACTTTCCTGTCGGTAATGATCGTTTAACTCGAAACCGCGCCATTATTTTTCCCGGGGTTCTTGCGAGTGGCTCCTCGCGGCCGGACTGGGACTATATTGTACGGGACTCGTACCACCTCGCACATGCGTTGCAACGCTCAAACCTGTATCTCTTGTCTGCATTATTTTGAGCCGGGAGGATAGACTACCGTAAGAACTTGAATACTTGAACTTCACACTAGGACGTTGGGGTTGTCTCTTCTGGTAAGGCCTGTTCTCTTTTTCTGTTTATTTGCCTGGGGGGAGGACCGAGAGTCAACTTTCTTCGTGGCGATTCCCCCTTATCCCGAAAAGGGCAACTCTGGCCGGCTTAGCGTGGGATTTAATTATTCAAGCTTTTACGGTATTCTCTTCCCACAGTGGAGAGCAGCCGATCGCTACCAAGTTACAGTACGGTAGCAAGTAAACCGCGCAGCTATAGCTTCAGAGTGAGTGGGACTTAAGGTAAATTGAGTGGTATAGAGAGCATAGATAGGAAAGGTAAGATATGCTTCACTCTCCTGCTGTTGTCTCTCATCCAACTAAACTAACGGTAGAGACAAGTGTATAAGTAAAACATAAACCAAATACCCTGATCCTTCCATGGATCACCACACCCCTCTCCACTTATCCACACTTGTCCTCATTCCTCCGCAAAACTCCAGTGATAACAAAGGAAAGACATAATAGAAACTTCTTCGTATATCCTTAACTGACCATAATGAAATCCTCCGAACCATTCCTGCAGCTTCCACATCCAACAACCTTCTTCCGTCAACTCTAACAGGTACTGGGCAAAAGTATTGATAAAATGGCCATTTTACATGAAAAACATTGAATCTTAGCCACTCATAGTTCACAAACCGCACGATGGCTTTCATCTAGATTTCTGGGCTTCAACTACTATAATTTCTCCATACTCTAATCTTGGTCCCACTCTTTGATCAACAGCGGGCAATTCCATCTACCGTAGCGGTAGTCCAACCCCTTTAAAATGACCAGAAGGTGCCATTCCGGAAATGGGATTCTCGTGAGTATAGGTCTTGTCAACCTCGAAGACCGGCGGGTTAACAACCAAAAGTACATAAACCTTGTGAGTGTTTTCTAGTGAAAGCTTGAGCAAATTTGAAGCTAACCAAGTAGATTATGCTTTCTATACGGGGTACAGTTGTGTGGTTTTGGCAAACATTGCAGGCCTAACTGTGGAAAGGCCATTTCAACCGGACCTTTGAGGGAAGTACCTTTCTTAGAACGGAGTGCATGGACTTTTATCGAAATGGCGTGGAGGGCCTTACTCGCCAATTGGTAAAGTATCAGGCTGGAGAGAACAGGCTTGGCGTTTGTCATACCGTGTGGTAGCAGTTCCTTCCCCGCGGTGAGATCAGACAGTGGCAATGAACTGTGCCGGCTATACCGGATAATAATTCCCTCTCGGCTCCATGTCGGTTTCTCTGTATCTGGGCACTGCGCGTATTGGGAAATACAGGTACTGTACCGGTGCTCGAGTATGTAGCGGGAAGAATGAGGACTTCGCATGTTCCTTATTGGTTGGCAGAATGGGACTAGATTGGTCGAGAGTCTCGCCTTCCGATGAACAAAGCCCTGTGCCCTCTTATCAACACTCGGTGAAAAAAATACGACTTGATGATGTTATCGTTTATTCGTTCTCATTAAGCACCTGCTTTTCGTCTATTAGAGTAGATTGTTGACCCTTTCACGCACTGGAAGCTCTTTTTTCGGAGGATGATATTGTACGATAGCATAAATAATCGAACGTATGATCCAACGGCGCGCACTTCGCCAACGTCTAACTCAAAAAGTGACGGCCAAAAGCACAACCAAAAACTGTTTGCAAAAGAGATGAATATATAATCCCAATACCACCGATCTGCTTTATTGAGATCCTTTTGTTATGGCAGTGGGGTATGGTGGGGTGAGCGGGGGGTTGCAGCGCCAATGTTCGGTAACCTTTTGCTAACGTGCCATAGGCAGTAGGTTGCTGGCTCGTTTTGAGTCCTTCTGCCGGAGCCTGTCAAGGCTGGGATGGGTGCTATGCACCGGAATATCCTGTCAGAAAAATAGGCGGGGAACCACGTGATTAGTTATTATGGGGTGCACATCGCCTCTCAGCCTCATCCTAATGTGTAATGCAGAGGCCCTCTTGATTCTCATCAACGATTTTCATACTCATTGAGTTCCTGAGTCCTTACTAGGACTCTCTACCCTTCTGTTATTCTATACGAAATACCTCCGATTCTTGTTCACATTACAGCAGGTTTGACCCTCGTTATAATGCTGGCCCTACTCATATCTGACGTTGGGTGTTGGCGCGTTGCGGGCAAATTAGGCACCCGTTTCCGGTGAAAAGCTATTAGGAGGATCGGAAGGAAGCTGAGAACGGAAAACACAGAAGCACAAGTCAAAGAATAGGTGCCCGAAGTGAGTGAGTGTAGCCCTTGCATTGAGCGTAACCCCGGGTTCTGGCTACCATTCCCGGGAACAATACCTAAAATTAATAGTTTATAGTACAGTATCATACCAAACGCGGGGCTCCAGCAATAATCCCGCCTCTTGCCCAAGGACCGCTCAAGCATTTTAGAGAAACAAGCCAACATCGCTCCACCTAATAGTCGAGGAAATTTGTTTTCGTGACGATAGCGACGACGAGTTCATCTTAAGCCAAGATTTCGGTTGGCTCGCCGAAATAGTGGGAGACTTGAACCTTAGGATCAGCACAGAGGGTTTACTGCAGATTAGAAATTATGTGGGGATTTGTGTCGGCGGGCGCGCAGAAGATACTTGGCCCAGATCATCCGGCAAGCTTAAGAATCTTAAGAGTCATCGCCTACGAAGGTGTGGCACTGCATAATCAGGAGAGGCACGACGAAGCGGAGATTATGCACCGACGTGCACTGGCGGGCATGGAGAAAACGCTCGGGCCGGATCATCAAGATACCTTAGATTGTGTCTATAGCCTCGGTGTGACTCTACATAGCCAGGGAAAGTACAATGAAGCAGAGATTATGCGTCGGCGTGCATTGGCGGGCAAAGAGAAGACACTCGGGCGAGACCATCGAGATACCTTAGATAGTGTCAACGGTCTCGGTATGACACTGCGCAGTCAAGAGAAGTACGACGAAGCGGAGATCATGTATCGGCGTGCATTGGCGGGAAGGGAGAAAACACTTGGGCGAGGTCATCAAGATACCTTAACCAGTGTCAACAATCTCGGTGCGACCCTACATAGCCAAGGAAGGTACGAGGAAGCGGAGATTATGCATCGACGTGCATTAGCGGGCAAAGAGAAAACGCTGGGGCTAGGTCACCAGGACACCTTAACCAGTGCCAATAATCTCGGCTCAACGTTGAATTATCAAGAAAAGTACGGCGAAGCGGAGGTTATGCATCGGCGTGCATTAGCGGGTAGGGAGAAAACACTCGGGCCAGGTCATCGAGATACTTTACATAGTGTCTATCATCTTGGTGTGACTCTGCGCGGTCAAGAAAAGTACGACAAAGCGGAGATTATGCATCGGCGTGCGTTAGCCGGCAGAGAGAAAAGCCTCGGGTCAAACCGCCGAGATACTTTAAATAGTGTTGATAATCTCGGTACGACCCTGCGTTGTCAAGGAAGGTTCGACGAAGCGGAGGTTATGTATCGACGTGCCCTGGCGGATAGAGAGAAAACGCTTGGGCCGGATCACCGAGATACCTTAGAGAGTGTCAATAATCTCGGTACGGCCCTGCGCAGTCAAGGGAGGCACGGTGAGGCTGAGATGATGTATCGGCGTGCATTGGCGGGAAGAGAGAAAATGTTCGGGTTAGATCACCCACAAACATTACAGAGCGTTAATGATCTAGGCGTGGCACTACACCATCAGGAGAAGTACGGTGAGGCCGAGATTATCCATCGGCGCGCATTGGCAGGCAGAGAGAAAACGCTAGGACCAGATCACCGCGATACCTTACATAGTGCCAATGATCTACGTGCGATGCTCCATGATCGGAGAAAGAACCATAAGGAAAACACACATCGGCATGCAGCGGGAAGTGGGAAGAACACGCTTGGACCACATCACCCAGACGTCCTACTAGGTGTTGTTGGCTTGGCTGTAAGACTTTTTGATGAGAAAAAGTATGAAGAAGCTGAGATCATGTGTCGACACGCTCTAGGGGCTATGGAGGAGTCTCTGGGGCCAGACCACCCAGATGCCCTCGATAGTATGGATATGCTCGGTGAAACCCTGCTTTCTCTCGAAAGGTATGAGGTAGCGGAGGCTATGTGTCGACGTGCATTGGCGGGCAGAAAGAGAGCTCTAGGAGTAGATAATGCAGCTACCCTTACGAGTGCCGATAACCTTGGTCGGACACTCCATCATCAGAGAAAGTACGAAGAGGCGGAGACAATATTTCGATCTACGCAGGCGGGCAGAAAAACAGTGCTTGGACTAAATCATCCAGATACCCTACTGAGTGCCGCTAGCCTAGGTGTAGCGCTGCTTGATCAGAAAAAGTATGAAGAAGCTGAGATTATCTACCGACACGCTCTAGTTGCTATGGAGAAAGCTCTTGGGCCTGATCACCCAGACCTCCTCGGCAGTGTGAATATATTGGGCGAGACGCTTCTCGATCTGAAAAAGTATAGCGAAGCGGAGGTTATGTGTCGACGCGCGGTGGCCGGCAGAGAGAAGACGCTTGGGCTAGACCACCGAGATACCCTGATAAGTGCCAATAATCTTGGTGTGGCGTTGCGTAATCAAAATAAGCACCGCGAAGCAGAGGTCATGTATCGACGAGCATGGATGGGTGTGGAGAAGACGCCCGGGCCCGGCCACCGAGATACCCTGATGTGCATCTATAATCTGGCTGGGGCGTTGCACAGACAGGCGAAGTATGATCAGGCGGAGATGATGCATCGGCGTGCGCTGGCAGGACGAGAGAAGATTCTGGAGCCTGGCCATCAACATACTCTTCGCAGTCTTATTAAGTTGGGCACAACTCCGTACGAGAAGAGAAAATACGATGAAGCGGAGATTATGTATCGGCGTGCGGTTACGGAAGCCGAGAGAGCCCTAGGGCCGGGCCATCCTGCGACTCTCAAGAGTTTTAGCCACCTCTCGATGTTTCTCTATTCCCGGTCGACGAGGCCTTAGACGAACTATCACGATAGAGATAAAGGGTTTATGTTTATTCGGGGGTGGAATTCTTCCTGCAATTTTTTATACTTCTTGACTTTTTTTTCTTTTCTGAATTATCCAGCCGATATTTATTACACTCCTTTCTCATTTCTTACCAGCATTAAGATAGAGGTGTTAAATTAGTTAATTGTTTTGATTGGCTGTGAATTAGCGGCATAATCGATGATCTCGCGATTTATTCTTCCATTAGAGCTAGACACTTGTTCACTTCACTATAACCAGCCTGCGGAAAGCCCAACGGACCAGGTCTAGACCGCAGCCGATAGTTCCTCTGCTTTCTTTTATAACATCAATTCCCGCAGTGAAGAACACATATCGTAAAACTGACACATAATAGTAGACACTCAGGGGGGGGGAGATCTATAAGCTTCATCCCACAAGCAAGGCACAGGACACTACCTTCTGATATTATTAACGTAATCCACCTTTTTCTATGAACCTAGGGCTCCAAAATTATATTGCCCGCCGAAAAACAGAAAACGCAAGATCTAATTGAACTATTCCAGCTCTTGGACTCATCGCGCCGGGGAAGGGAGTACTCGTTCTTCGTGCTTACCTCTTTCCGCAGACGTCCCACCTCCTTGGTTCCCTTCACGAAACGAGGCGTTCTAGCCGTGATCACGGGAGTTCACTCGGGTAGCTCGCTGGCTGTAGTCCTCTCTCTTGTGCGCAAGATGCGTTTGCGGCTGGCAGATGCAATCTCTTAGACCTCCCAAATAAACATCAGGACTGAGGAAAGATTACACTACTGAGGTCCACCCACCCTCTCAATCCCGTGAAGGGCCTGGATGTATGCTGATGCTACCAGTGTCCCTACATGTTACGGTAAAAGAAAAAGACATACCCAATCCCCAGTTAAGACGGGCTCTATACCAGCCGCTGGTGTCGGAAGCGTTATCTCAGCGCGATGAGCGGTCCGGATATGTCCGGCCAGGTTCCTGGCCACTTAGGACATGTGGAACTAGGAATGGACTAGAGTCATATTGATGTATACTCATGTTACTGATTGCTATAAGTACGGCACTCTCAGACGTGTCTATTAAACAAGCGAAAAAGCGACTATCTCTTTCCCCTTAATTGACCGGTCCTATCACTTTACGCTTCAACTCGAGCCTCCCCTGTGTGACCCCCGACAGCTCTGGTAGATTATCAACGAGTGATTGTTCGTGATGCGAATTCAGGAACCCAGAGGGCAAGTTAAAACACTTTAGTAACGATAATCGAGTGAGATTTCCCTATCCCCTGCTAAATTCCCACTAGCGTCGATTTCACCCGCCATAGGCCCGCGGTGGGCGTGATGAGGCGGTGAGGATTTTAACACCAACTGGACCATATTGACTGAACACCGCTTGCCGTGGCTGCCGCGAATGGGTGTGATTGTGGTAAAGCTCGTACAGGAACGCGCGAATGGTGGCCCCAGCGTACTGCACTATTCCGGTCGTACTCTACTCTTTTATGCAGCTCGTCGTAGATATGTGGCAGAGCCGAAGCTGGTGGAGTCCCTGGGGACCACAGCCCCTAGCGGGGTCTGGTGTCGTGGGGGTATGAACTATATTGCCGGGTTTGAATAACGGCATGTGCTACCACCTGCCCATTTCCAACTCCCATCCGAACTTTGGGGGTGCATGGTAACACGTCGTGGAAATTGCTGCCCCCCCAGAGCGAGAGGGTTTGGTTTCGGTTTGGGCCCCTATCGTAGCTAACTTAATCCTTGGTTTCTGGTAGTAAACCTATATTCTCCTTCTTGTATACTTTGTTTTTCAGGGCGCACTCTTTTCGCTCATCTGGAGAATACAGGAGATTTACGGTATGTCGATTACCGGTATCGTTCAAGAAAAAAAGGTCCTCAGCGGCAAGGATACCAACACAGCGGTGAAAATTAGCTCTCCAGCTTCCTGGGTCCTAAATTAAGATGGTGGTGGAAGATTTCCGAAAGGCATATCGCTTAGACCAAGTGTAGTATGGTCAGGGAACCCTTGCCGTGGTGTTAACAGCATAGGACGAGTACTGCACTATTTAGTAGGTGGGTAGACTCGCGGTGGTTAACAAAGTCTTGTTACACACAGTAATTCTTCGTCATGAATCACACGGCATTCTATATAAAGTTCCTGTATCTATAGCCTCCTGTAGCCCCATCGTGGGGAGAGAAAATAGGAGGGGCGATCATCACAACCAAGAAATGAGCAGTGAAAATATCTTTCGCTCCTCAATTTCTCTTTCTATCTCTACCCCGGGCTATTATCACCAATTGGCATATCCTCAGATAACATTACCGTTAGAGCGGTTTTCGTATTCCGAACACCGATCGTAACGGAAAGATATCTCCCTGTCGAATACTTACTAAAGAACGTTAGACTTTCGAAACCTCCATTGGTGCTGTACTTGCGTAAAAACATATGTCCCATGGGTGGGTGGTTTGAAATGTAAAATCTGCAGACAGCTATGGCAGCGCAAAAACAGGTGACTTGGCGCCTACAAATTGGCCGACAGCGACACCAGGATATGACTTACCGCAGAAGCCGGAGTAATTGGACCTCACGCTGGGGCATCCGGAATTCCCTCCTTTTGATCAGGGGGAGAAAATGAAATAAAAAAAGGTGTCCTTCGGCCTTCGGCTGGGACAAACAAAAAGCAAAAAATGCGACCGGTTTTGCCAGGAGAACTCCAACGTCCGAGAGTGAAGTCCGATTATTCCGGTTTTTACCGTATCTTCTCCTATACCATACATTTTGCAAGCGTTATTTTTCGAAACAAAATGCAAAATGCCCCGACCTCAAAACCCAAAAGTAGCCGTCTACCAGTTTGTAATTCCCGGAGTTAGAATTGCCAGTCGGTACAGCAGGTGTCCGGCTACGTTTTTATAATCCTAAAATCAGAATGGCCTGCTTGTCCGTGGTGATCATTCAACTCGGACCCAGACAAATGTTGTTCCCTACCACGGGGGGTTCCTACCGACTGGAGTGAAACCACGCTTCTTCGAGTACATGAGTTGACCCTCAAAATCCGTGCCTCCTATCTACATTATTTCGAGCGGAGTGTGTATACCACTCCCCCCCCCGTAGAGGAGGAAAGTTAAAGTATCACACTAGGAAAAAAATGCTGCTAAAATGGCCATTCCACACCGAAAACATTGAATTTCATCCACCGGTTGTTCATGAATTGCATAATATCTCTCATCTAAATTTCCGGGTTCCGGCTACTATAACCTCTCAACACTCTGATATAGGCCCACCCGCCTTGGCCGATAGCAGGAAATCGTATCCACCATAGCGGTAGTCCAAAACTTTGGAACGACTTGAATGTGCTGTTCTATAAACAGGATTCATCGAGAACATGGGTCGTCAACTTTGGAGATCAGCAGTTCAACAACCAAAGGTGCATAAGCGTTGTGAGTTTTTTCTAGTGAAAGCTTGGGCAAGTTTGAAGCTAGTCGGGTAGATTAGGTTCTCTAATCGGAGTACAGTTGCATGGTGTTGGAAAACGTTGCAGGTTTAGGGGCAAAAAAAGGTCATTTCAACGGGACCTCTGGGGAAGGGCCCTTCCCGGAATGGAGTGGAAGGACTTTTCCCCAAATGAAGTGGGGGGACATAAACATAAAATACTCGAGTACCGTAGGAAAACGAGAGGAGCGAGGACTCCACTTGTTCCTGATTGGCCGGCAGAACGAGATCAGATTGGTCGAGAATCTCGCTTGCAGATGGACAAAGCCCTATGCCCTGTTATCAACACAGGTTGACAAACACGGCTTTGAGATTCCATTGCTTTATTTCTCACTAAGCACCGGCTCTTCGGTTATTGGAGTAGATTGCCGACCTTTTCGCACACTGGAAGCTTTTTTGCCGGAGGATGATATAGTAGTCTTCCTTCTTCACACTTTACTTGCTGGGAAACACGCGACCTTGAACACACAAGTCCAAAAAATGCTTTGTGTTCCTTCTCCCTATCTAGCCATCATTTACACATGATACAGTGCAAATGTAACCTGACAGCCCCCAAAAATGTAGCAAAACCCGACGTACGCCTAACTAAATTTAGTAGACGGCAACGAATTTCAAACAAAAATCTTGCAGATGTAGATGATCCGCACGGAATAAATGGGAGGTTTTTTGTTTTCAATCAAGTGGTTCTAGCGAACAGAGTTGAGGAGGTGAAAAGGGAATTTTTGGTGAGAGTGAAACTTGCACAGATATTCGCGAGGTGGAATACTAGCAAAATTGGCCGAGCTATGCTTGCGGTGGGTGTAACTTCAAACTTTGAGGTTGGCTCTGTTTTCATTTTCAATAGGATAAATTTAGGTTTAGTAGCTAAGTAATTACCTGCATTCGGAATCGGTCGCCAAGCGATTGCAAACTTGATAAGCCTCTATCCGATTGAGGGATACAAGGGGCGGGGAGGGGATTATTTCGCGGGTTGACCTAAATCAACTGTTCGGTAACTTTCTAACGGGTACCTCTACCAGCAGTGGCAGTAGCCAATATCCACTCTCCAAGGGGTAAACTAGTCCTGCTTTCAGGAGGCTGCTCGCTCGTTACGGTCGCTTGTGTTGTTTATCGTTCTTGGGATCGAGTTCTTCTGCCAGAGACTGGAACGCGTGCTACAAACACAGGAGTAGCCTATCAGGATAATGGGAGGAGAACCACGTGTCACTTTTGATGGGTGCACATCTCCTCTCAGCCTCAACTTAACCTGTCAAGCACTGCTATCTTGATCCGAATTCACTATTTTCATGCTCATCAAGCTCCTTACCAGAACTCTTTGCCTTTCGAATATTCTAGGCGAAATATCCCGGATCTTTTTTCACATCACACGGTTGGTTTGATCCTCGCTATTTACGCAGATCCCACTCATATCTGACGCTAAGTGTTAGCGTGCTGCAAGCAAATTAGACACCCGGTTCTGGTGAAAACCTGTTAGAAGGATCGGAAGGAAGCCGAGAAAGAAAACGGAACAGTACAAGTCAAGTATATGTGTACGAACTGAGTAAGTATAGCCCTTGCACTAGGAAATCTTGGCTTCTAGCCAGTGTTCTCAGGATCAATCCCTGGAACTAACATTTTATAGTACCCAACGCGAGAGCTCCAGCAATAATTCCGGATCGTGTCCAAGGCCTACCCAGGTATTTTAGAGAAACAGGCCAACGGTGACCGAGCTAATAGGCGAAGAAATTCTCCCGTTCCCGAGACGACGACCGGGACGACCAGTTCAGCTCAAGCCAGGAGTTCGATTGACTCGTCACAAGGGAGGGGTGACTTTTGTCCTTAAATCAGCATATCCAAATTGAAATAATAGCTTAGAGGGCGTACTGCAGATCAGAAATTATGGAGCGATTTACGCAGGCAGGCGCGCAGAAGGTACTTGGCCCAGATCATCCGGAAAACTTAAGGATCATCACTTACTAAGGGGTTGCACTGCATCATCAGGGGGAGCACGACCAATTCGAGATAGCTCGACATGCATTGGCAAACATGGAGAAAACGCTCGCTACGGCCTTGCATAGTTATAGCCAAATAAAGAAAAACGAGGCGGAGACTATGCTTCGTCTCGCATTGGCGGGCAAGGAAAAAACGGGCGGGCTAGATCATCAGGATACCTTAAATAGTGTCAATAATCCCAGTACGGCTCTGCATGGTCAAGGAAGGTTGGATGAAGTGGGGATTCTATATCAAAATGCATTGGCGGACATGGAGAAAAATCTCTGGCCAGGCCATCGAGATACCCCGAGTAGCGCCGATAATTCCGGCTCGGGGTTGTCTCAGTATTACCGGGGAATTTTCGACGGGGTGTACAACGAAGCGGAGACTACGCATCGACGTGCATTAGCGGGCAGAGAGAAAACGCTCGGGCCAATCCATCGAGATATCTTGGGTAGTGTCAATAATCTTGGTGCGACCCTGCGTAGTCAAGAAACGTGCGACGAAGCGGAGTATATGCATCGACGTGCATTGGCGGGCAGGGAGAAAACGCTAGGGTCAGATCATCGCGATACCTTACCAAGTGCCAATAACCTCGGTGCGACGCCGCATGGTCAAGAAAAGTCCCACGAAGGGGGGGTTATTCATCGACGCGCATTGGCGGGCAAAGAGAACATGCTAGGATTAGATCATCGGGGTACCTTACATAGTGCCAATAATCTAGGCGCGGTGCTTCGTGATCAGAAAAAAGACAAGGAAATGGAAGCCACACATCGACATGCGCAAGAAGGTGGGGGGAACGCGCTTGGATCACACAACCCGGCTGTCCTTCTAGGTGTTGTTGGCCTAGCTGTAACTCTTCTTAATGAGAGCAAGTATGAAGAAGCCGAGATCATGTATCGACACGCCCTAGGAACTATGGAGAAGGCTCTCGGACCAGATCATTCGGATACCCTCGACAGTATGGATATGCTCGGCGAAACGCTGCTTGGTCTGGAAAGGTACCACGAAGCGGAGGCTATGTGTCGACGTGCATTGGTGGGTAGAAATAGGGTTCTAGGAGCAGATCATGCAGCTACCCTTACAAGCGCCGATAACCTCGGCCAGGCACTGTACCATCAGAGAAAGTACGAAGAAGCCGAGATGATATTTCGATCTACACAGGCGGGCAGAAAAAAGGTGCTTGGACTGTATCATCCAGACACCCGACTAAGCGATGTTAGCCTAGGTGTGACGCTGCTCGATCAGAAAAAGTACGAAGAAGCTGAGATCATCTATCGACATGCCTTGGGAGCAATGGAGAAAGCTCTGGGGCCTGGCCACCCAGATGCCCTCGATTGCATGAATATATTAGGCGAGACGCTTCTTGATCTGAAAAAGCATGGCAAAGCGGAAGTTATGTGTCGGCGCGCGCTGGCGGGCAGGGAGAAGGCGCTTGGACTATATCATCGAGATACCCTAATAAGTGTCAATAATCTTGGTGTGGCGCTGCGGAATCAGAATAAACACCGCGAAGCGGAGGTTATGTATCGACGAGCATGGATGGGTGCGGAGAAGACGCTTGGACCCGGCCATCGAGATACCCTGATGTGCATCTATAATCTGGCTAGGGCGCTGCACGAGCAGAGAAAATATGATGAGGCGGAGGTGATGCATAGGCGCGCACTGGCAGGACGGGAGAAGATTCTGGGACGAGGTCATCGGTACACCATTCGCAGCCTCATTAAGCTTGGCACAACGCTGTATGAGAAGGGAAAACACGATGAAGTGGAGGTTATGTATCGGCGCGCAGTTACCGAGTCGGAGAGGGCTCTAGGGCCCGGCCATCCAGCTACTCTGAAGAGTTTTAGGCACCTCTCGATGTTTCTCTATGCCGGGGCGACGGGTCCCTCGGACGAATCCCTTGGACGAAGTATCACGACAAAGATAAAGAGTTTATGTTCACTCAGGGGTGGAATTATTTGGGATATTCTTTTACACATCTTGACTTTGTTTATTTCTTTCGGGGTTTTCTTACTTCTCATTGGCCTACTTTAAGGCCGAGGTGTTAAATAGGTTAATTTTTTTGATTGGTGAACTAGTTTCATAATCAGTGATCCCGTGATTTATTCTCCCATTGGATCCATACACTTATTTATTACCAGCCTGTCAACAGCCCAACGGACTAGCTCCAGGTAGGGGCACAGCTTCCATCCCTTCGAGGTGGAGGTTATGAGGCACATGGGTACAGTGAGTCTCTCATTAAGTCACGAATCAGTGCCAACAATATAAGCAAGCCTTCCGCGACATCCGGTGTTCCTCGAGTATACTCAGGTATACACTAAGACATACTGCGAAAGGGAAATGGGCCTTCCAGAAGGGTGCAGCGAGTCATAAGTAACCACAGATACTGTAGTTACGACCTAAAGCGCCATCCAACGCTCTACATGATCCACAATTAACGCCAATAGCGCCCAAGCACCTCCACAAACCACAACACACATTCCTGCAAGGACACACATACCGTAAAACCAACGCATTACACAAGAAACCTCGGGGGTGGGAGATCTACAAGTTTAATCTCGCAGGTAAGCTACAGGACACCATGCTCCGGGATTACCAACGCAATTCACCCCCCTTCTATGAACTGGATCCCGACCTTATATTGCCTACGGAAAGGTGGGAAAAAAAAGGGGGGGGGTCCAATTGCCATTCAAGCTCTTGGATCCATCACGCTGCCCAAGGGCCTACTCTCTTTGTGTGCACACTCCTTGAGATGCCATGATATAGCTTCATTCCTCCAAACCTCCCACTTTCGCAATCTCCCATACGAAACAGGACGTCATGGGTGCGATCACGGGAGCTAACTCGGAGGGCTCACTGGCCTTGTGGGTTTGGTGTTTGCTCATCTGACGGCCGGAGCGGAGGCCAGCGATTTTGGAGCTAAACTAATGCACCGCATAGCGGTAGTGCGACTTGGCAAAAATTGGACTCGGCCTGTGCAGGAGGGTATAATATGTGCATACCGCATCTTCGTTCTCTCCGGGTTCGGCCCTCTAACCCAACTAAGGGCGAGGACGGAGCACATAATATTATAAAGCACGATAAAGATTAATTATCCAGGCCCTTCCGCGGATCACACACATACCCGTCTCCCAATAGGTCCGCGTTTCTTTGGTTACCATCGCAACAGGTATGACTATAGAAGCTGTTATGTAAACCCTTACGAATCCGGTGAGGAAATCGGGCATGCAATTCCCGTAGTTTCTCGCGATCAACTACAACCCATGACCCTTCTCTATTGGTTCTGATGGAGAAGAGAGGGGGTTCCTGAGTAGAGGGGATGACGGATAATCAAGGTGTATCGGTCATGGCGGCGGATCATTCCACATATACTAGTGTGAGGTTGGCACCTCGAGATAGTCCAAGTTTTATATAGCAGGGTCCCGGAACCTTGCATGGGGTTTGAGTGGGCTCGGAATGGGTTCATCTTCATTCAACCAAGTAACCAATCACATGGGCCACCTCTCGGGAAGGTTTGAGTATCCGAAAAAGAGCATTTGCCGGTTCAAATGTCAAAGTCTTGGCCACCCCCCCCCCTCCCACCACTCAACCCAATTTAAAATGTTGAAAAGTAACCTATCTGAGCAGTTGGAAATAAATCTACGCATCTTATGTCGTTTCCAGCATGGGCATGCTCAGCTGAGCATATTTTATAACATCCTATGCACTGCGCTAAGTTTCTCCTGTCACGATATCTCTAATAGGCTAGTGTTCAGCATTTTAAACCGGGCCCGATATCTCCACGGCCGAGGAGATAAAGCCCATGAACTAAGGAGATTTGGGTAGGATCGTTAATGCTATCTAGGGTTTTGGGACCCGCATTGTTTCTTTTCTTATTGAGCACCGGAATTTTATTTATTGGAGCATATTTCCGACCTCTTGGCCCATTGGAACCCCGTTTGTCGGAGGATTATAATATCATATATTAGTCTTGATTTTGCCTTCACACTTTACTTATAGGTGAATAGAGGTCCTTAAATACATAAACCTGAAAATGTTCTGCGTTCCTTCTTTCTATCTAGCCGTCACTTCCACCTGATACAGTGCAAATGGAATCAAACAGGGTCCAAAAATCCAGCAAAACCCGACCCAAATCTAGCTAAATCTTGCAGATGGCAACGACAAATTTCAAAGAACAAAAATCCTCGGGGCGTAGATAATTCTGCGTAGAATGAACACGAGGTTTTTTGTTTTTAAACAAGCGGTTCTAGTGAACAAAGTTTAAGAATGTTAGAGGGAAATTTTTGGTCCGGTGAGAGTGAAACTTGTACAGATATTCGCAAGGTGGAGTGCTGGCAAAATTTGCCTAGCACTTCGCCAACGGTGGGCGTAGCTTCAAACTTTGAGACTAGGTCCGTTGCCACGTTCAACAGAATAGTAGCTAACTACGGGAAGACCACCGAACCGGCATATGCCCCTACAGCCGCACGGCCGGGGGGGTAGGCTAACTCTACACCTCCGCCCAACCCACAGTATAATACATCTGGAGTGTACCATGGAACTGCTGACCACCGATTCGGCATTTCACGGAGGGACCCACCTTCCGGGGCTCTGCACTATAGTCATAACCGTGCTCTTTCCCCTCCCATCTCAGCTCTCCTGATCACTTCTTCTCCCCTCTTCGCTTCCTTCCACCGTCCATTCTCCTCCCTTCATTTTATTTCTCTTCGCCGCAATACTACTACCTTCACGGGCTTCAAACCTATCCTTTGTCCACCAACTATGCGAGAGATAATGGGTTCCAGATAAATGCCTCAGGTTCTCGATACTGTAGTGTTGTGCAAATGAGTGAGCACAAGTGATTCACAATACTGCTGTCGATTGAGAACGAGGATCGACTTATCAAAGGAGGCTTTCACTAGGGTCCAACTATCTATCTGGCTACGGGATATTAGTTACTCGTTTTTGAAAGCAAAGGACCCGATGGCGAGTAGCGAGGGCCATAAGCGAAGTAATTGATTTATCTACAGTCACTCGGCAGAAGTGTTCGTGAAACAGGTTTCAGGTGACTAAGCTAGCCTCGCAAAAATGACAACTGGCAACGAGGGTGATCATGAAGCCGACCGTGAAAGAGATCGTAACCATTCCCCCGCATTACGACCGCCCGGAGCCTCTTTCACACCAATAATTATTTAATTCCTTCGATCATTTTTTTTTTTTTACCAATGGTGAAGTGATCTGGAAATCCAAGTCTCAAGTATGCGGCAAAAAAATGTCCCCCACCCAAGACCTCCCGAAGAGAAATGAGCCTTGCAGAGAAGGGCATGATAATCGCTTTTTTCTACTGCCTTCGAAACATTGCCTTGGTGGCTCAGATTATTGGACGACCTTGGACCACAGTTAAAAGTTTTCTTATCGAGGCTTGTGAGCGCCAATCCTTAGAGAATCTTACTGGGCCCGGCCATACACCTATCCTGAGTGGTCAGCAGCGTGGCACAATCATCCAGCAGCCAAATCTAATCGCAAAATGACCAGGTCTGCCTTCAGGGATAAATATGCACCAAGTGTGTTACTTGATACAGGTAATTCTCTATGCTACCCAGAGTGATATGACATGATTCTCTAATGATTTTTCTTATAGTGGACCGGGTACTGAGAGAGGCAAATGTTAAAAAATAGCTAGCCAAGTCAAGACCTAAGCTGAAGCCTGACCATGTGGCAAAGAGATTGAGGTGGGCTACAGCTTACAGGCACTGGACAGCTGAGGATCTTGAGAAAGTAATTTAGAGTGATGAGTGCAGTGTGGAGAAATCCAAGTGTAACGACCTGTAACGACCCTGCTGGATCTTACAGTAGACTTAGTCTTATCCCATCCCGGAGCCCAGAAGGGTTACGGTTAGGCTAGTCTAGTAACTCTACCAAAGGGTTACCAGGTGGACTAAGCAAATGGTAATGCTTAGACTGTGAACTAGAAAGGTATACCGGGTAGGAAGGGTAAGTCTACGCTGTGAGTTCAGAAGGTCTCCGAGAGTTCCGGCGAGTTACCCTACCCAAGGTAGGTAGTTACACTACCTTAGGGAGTATAGTTACCCTACCTTGGCGAAGTGGTTACCCTACTTTTGGATAGGAGTTACCCTACCTTGGGCGTAAAGGGTTATGCAAAGTTTCAGAATAGTCATGGGAATGTTTGTTACGCAAGATTATATAGGAGGTTCGAATATGGGCTCAATCGGGTAATCGGTTGTTGAGTTACAAACCTGAGAAAATCTCAACTTGTGTGAACATGGGAAAATCTGAGTCCAACACCCCACTCTGGCCCCGATGTACAGACAATGCGTCATGGGCTAACTGAAGGGTAGTTGTTGGTTTACTGGTAAAAGCCTACGATTGAAGACAGCGGTGTAATACCGTGTACGATGTCGCTGTCCAGTCGACCGGAAGCCGTTGGCAGGATATATGAGGGGGCATGGGGCGATCAAATGGTTACACAAAAGATTATTCTTGAGGACATATGCTACTGATACTTATAAGCCTACCATAGTAGGTGTGTAAGGTATTCCGGAAGCCGGGAAGGTCTCAGGACAAGTGGTAGACCCTTGACTCCCAGATGTTCCTGAAAGACTGTAAGATGTCCGGAGGTTGTTAGTGAACTCTAGATCATAGAAGTCTTGACTTGGTAGACGTACTTAACATCAATGGCTACGGGTAGCGCCAGTATAAGCCGATGACTTAAGTACCTCATCACGGGAGTCTGTAGACCAAGCTATAGTGTCAAAGACAGTAGAAAACAATAGACTTGCAAAACATAGTAATACAAGTGCCACTGAAAAAGTGAGTAGACACAAGCCTTGGCACTCCCGAAAAAACACTGTTACTATTATGAAAACGCAACTTTACACAGAGACCACAAAACAGCTCCGGCTGAAAGTAAGAGAGGTGAAATAAGAAAATATGAAGCACAAATTACCACCTTGAATGACCACCATGCTGACAAATTACCCGTAGTACCCTAATTGGCATCGACTCAATGAACCTATCTATATTATCTTGTTCAATTGCATTCCACTCCTCTTGTGCCGCGCGAACAAGGCCAGTAATACCTCAGGGCCTTCGCTGTAGTGTTCGGAAACGGATTTTGAGTCTTCGTTTGAGGGTTCGCCAGACATTCTTGATGGGGTTAAGGTCAGGACTGTAGCCGGGCCAGTCTGAACACACAATGCCATTGCTCAACTTAAACCGACGACTATACGCAGAGATGTGTATCTTGGAGCCGTCCTCAACCAAGGAAAACCCTTCAGCAGACTCTCCCACATCTTCCCACAAAGGTAGAAAGCCAGGCCTTAATACCTCCTGACAGTATTGCTCAGAATCCATTCCACCCCGGTCATTTGGACGACGATACTCTGCTGGCAGTCTTTTCTTATATGAACTAGCTGGCTTCGCCGCCCATGTGCTATAGCACCCCAGAACATCGTAGAAACTCTTTCCCCTTTGAAAGTTACCCGAAGAGAGCGGTCTTGCAGCTCAGTTCCTGGCTTTCGCCAGACCCGTTCATATCCCCCCCTAACCCCAATCTCAACTTTGGCCTCATCTGTATAGAACTTTTGGCGCCAGTCCTCCACTGTCCAATAACGTCTTTGCCGACACCGAATTAACCTCTTCCGCTTGGATTTAGCATTCAGAAAAGATTAGCGACGTGGAATTCGGAGGTGGAAGTCCAGTTTGTGGAGTGCTTTTTTGATCGTGTCGGGATGGCAATTCAGCATCGACTCATTGGTGATTTCAGCCAATGTTGCCCAAGGATGGTTCTCTACCACCCTATTCAGCCGTCTAAGCTCTCGGGGGCCAATTTTCTGTGGCCTTCCAGGCCAAGTGCGATTTTTTACCAACTTAATCACTTTCCATTTTCACATGATTTTACCGACAGTTGCCTTTGAAATCATCATCTGTTCGGCGATTTGATGATAGGAATAGCCCTTGGCCTGCAGCTGGATGACCTCAATGCGCTCTAATTTTGTGCTCTCCCGTCGCTTTCCATTATTGTTCTGCGGCATGTTGTGTGACTCTGCGTGGTAACGATTGTGGAGGTGTTGTTGCGTTAGTACTGAGCGTGTCTACTCACTTTTTCGGTAGCACTTGTACCATTGAGTGGTAGTCTACAGGACTTGCATAGACGAATAGGTATGAGACAGTGAGTTCGATATTAGATTAGCTTATCAGTAACCTGTTAGTTCGCCACTAACAGGATAATGATGTGAAGAGTTTTCTCCTGCAGCTGAATGCATGTATCAGAATACTGCATGAACATTTCACGCGGGATAATAAACTAGCAGAGCCGGCTGACATTCGGTAGAATGTTAGCCCGAGGACCAGAGGAGATGGGCATGCTCGCAATAGTGGTGAGCTTAGGAATGATGGAGTAGAGCTGGCAATATAATTCTACTTAAGAATATGCGAGACCTTGTCTCCTAAGGTGATCATCTATCCTCCTGAGAACTTATTTAGTAAAGCTGCGGTGTAACGATATTAAGTTTCACCGTTAAGGTTGTTTCTCTTACATACTTGTTCTTCATTTTTCGTTTCAAGAAAGCTTCCGTACGGCCGCATCCTAGTGATCCATCTTCCTACAGGAAGCCTCTGTTACTCGACCCTGCTGGATCTTACAGTAGACTTAGTCTTATCCCACGCAGGAGCCCAGATGGGTTATGGTTAGGCTAGTCTAGTAACTCTACCAAAGGGTTACCATGTGGACGAAGCAAACGGTAAAGCTTAGACTGCGAACTGGAAAGGTATACCGGGTAGGTAGGAAAAGTCTACGCTGCGAGTTTGCAAGGTCTCCAAGAGTATAGTTACCCAACCTTGGCAAAGTGGTTACCCTACTTTTAGATAGGAGTTACCCTACCTTGAGCGTAAAAGGTTACACGAAGTTCTGGGGAAAGTCATAGTAATGTTTGTTACGTAAGATTATATAGAAGGTTCGAATCTGGGCTCAATTGGGTAATCCGTCGTTGAGCTACAAATTGGAGAAAAATCTCGGCCGGTGTAACCTGTCTGGGCCGGGGCTCAGCCAGGTGTTTGATAGGGTTCTCGGTAGGCGGCCAAGGTAATCAAAGAGTAGCTATAGGGAGCGCCTAACGGAGGCTTCAAGGTGGTTGTAAACTAGATAGAGTCTTTAAGATCGCAATAAAGAAGTAACTGTTCAACCGAGTATATTCTGAATACTATCTGTCGAAGTCTGCTCTTCCAAAGCCAGACTTGCTCGGTGTTTAAATACATGTTCCCTTGCTCATTGAGCATAAACTAAACTAAGTATCAAGCGATACTTGAAACAAAACATAAAACAAACTAAGTATCAAACAATACTTAAAACAACAAGTAAAACAAACTAAGTATCAAACGATACTTAAAACAACAAGTAAAAC